>JAVJIF010014437.1:0-79038 GCA_038442645.1 Agave tequilana | reverse complement strand
GAGACATTTTAGGTTCCTTTTTGTTCTCCATTTTTCCAATCATTTATGGCCATGTCATGGGTTGCAGATGTTCCATTTGATGCCGACTCCACAGGGAAGCTTCTTCGTGCTGAATGACATCTTCCGGTTGAACTATGCCTGAAGAGCATCTTTCTGAAGCCAGGGAGGGTTTGAATTGTTTTCGATGGATTTGGCATTTTGTTTGGTTGTTTGATATTTTCCGTTGTTGGGAGAGTCTGCTGGAAATGAAAAAGGACGATTTCAAAAAAAGATTTACTAGCGCAGGAGTGAACCTATAATCATTTGTCTTTCTCCTTTATCTCATGCGATCTCTTCCCTGCTAGGACTGCAGTGCTACATTGTGTTATTTAAAGATAAATTGTTCTTGAGTGAGATGGTTTTGCTACTATAGACATCCTATACCTATTTTTTGGTTTTCTTGTATTGGTTCTGTTTATAATTGCAGCGGTGGTGCCTGGTTGTGTTAATGTGAAGCAGGAATTGCTAGGTCTTAAAGATGGGGGGGCGAGTGAATTGTAAGCATGTATACAGTTTCCGTAGTCTGTGATGGCTCTTTGTTGCTTTTGTTCAAGATATTGTTGCTTTTTCTTTAGGAGTGAGGTGTTGTGTTTTGTGCATGTACTATATGGATGTCTTTGGCTTCAGATCCTATTATTATTATGGAGGAGCACTGCACTGGAGGGTCTGTATTGTTGTTGTTACAGTGTGTTTGAGAACATTGATATCTTAGTTGTGCACGGTGCAGTGGTTTTGGTTCTCCTTTCTCTTTGATTCAGCAGCTGTCACGGACATTGTACTGTGCATTCAAATTGAATGAGGATCTGAGTTGTTTGTGTCATGTGAGAGACCATGTGTTCTGATACGCGGATAAATCAGACAGGATAGAAAAGAGACTTTTTTTTGGAGTTCTCTGCAATCTCTACAGAAGTAGCTCGTGATTATCGTATCTGAGAAAGTGTAGGCAGGCTGCAGAATCTCAGTTGAGAATGATTTGTCAAGCAATTTTCAAGTTTCGACGTAGACCTCTTGCACAAGCTACAACAGAAGACCCGATAGTAAGACTTTACAGGATTTGACTCGTCAACATTAGTTTACTATGATGTTCTTTTGTATCCGTTCTCTATTTTGGGATTAAACTGGGTGACCTTGAATTCTTGATAAGGTGGAGGCAAGAACACAAGATTTCATTTGCTAAGGGTTCTGATCTTAGTAGACTGGAAGGCCCTCATATCTACGATGGCAGATTGGTCAGCTCCGGAATCAATGACTTCTTTGCGTGCTTGCATGAACCTTGAGATTGCCTGAGACACGTACTCGTCTCTTCGCTCAAGCTGCTCAAGGGAAATCCACGTTAAGGGCTTTAGCCAAATCAATCAACTAGCTCTCTCTGAATCTCCGACACCATGTTATCTTCTTTGGGCTCGGCTTTTCTGAAGGGAGCCACATCTGGCAGCACTTCTGTAAGAAATACAGAGCTCAGCATCATCAAACTTAAACCATTTTCTCTTCAAGAAGGCTCACCAAGGAATAGAATTTTCATATGTGACAACATTACTAGCTTCCAATGAAAGCATTATTGCACAGATACTGCTGTTGCAACTAAAAGAGTATCCTACAGCACGCTTTACACAAAAACTAACTAGTTGAGTAATAAGAAACGCATATTTGTTCTGGTACGCGTCAAACTAGATTTCGCAGATAGCATAAATGTTTTTATAAGTTATATAATTGTATCATTTCTGTAGAGATTGCTTTCTGTGGAGATTGCCAAGGGTTCTCTAAGGACTTATGTCTTATTTACCATTGGAAAAGGGGTAATGCTGTGTCAAATGAACTGCATACCTGGGCAATCTGTTCTCGTGCCTCCAGTTCGCTCAAGATATGCTCAAATGTCCCAGCCCAAGCATCACTTTTGCTCAAGAAGTTCGATTTCAGGTTGAAAATCTTCTTTAAGGTTGCAGGTATTGACGAGTGCTCAAACTCGGAGGTCATGCTTGGTCTGCTAGGTTTGCTTACAACTGCAGCAGAACAGATACTTAAGACACACATGAAAACTGCAGTATCAACATTATTCACATAAATGCTCAAATCTATGTGTTCGCTTAAGTATAAGCTCACTGCAGTTAGAGAGCAGGGAATCCTAATCACATGGCCAGTAGAATTCAGTTTCTGACTGCAAATGAATGGGTACTACTTGGTACTGGAGGACGTAATGCAGTTTAATTTCAGTATTAACACTTGCTATGACAATACAAGTATAAATATGAAAACACCTATTGGATCAGTATCTGCTCTGTTCACGTCTTTAAACCAACTGATAACAAATTTTAGTACCATGATGATAAACATGAACTGAGTTTTAATCATGTAAAAGATGTCAACTGATACTCAACATGCATCCAGACCCCATTTAACTCCTCGAGATATGAAGGTTTCAAATTCAAGACTGGACTAAGAAACACTTTTAGATCCACATTTTTTCACAGTAGAACAATGCACATCTCATCATTTGCAAGTTCATTTCCTGGTAAACTTTAGAACAGACATGAGATACAAATTGGGATTCTCCACAAAATTCAACTGAAGCAATCTAGAAACACAAAGCAGCAGATCTGGATCCTGTCAAAATATACAAACAGAACAACCAGCGCATAACCACAAGCAGCTTATAGACAGCATAGATTTCTCCTCGAAACATCAAGGCAGAGTTGGAACTGGAGATAGACCAGTTACTCTGTTCTCCCAATTAACTTTATTTCATGACCAGGAAACATGAACAAGGACCAGTCAGAGATCCCATAAACTCCAAAAACATGGCACAGAAGTACATATTTTATGCTCAACAGGAGTAAACAACTGCGGTAACTAAAATTAACAAGTACACGAATCCATCAGTTTTCTTTCCCTTCTTTCCTGTCATGGGGGAAAAATTACAATACAACACCGGTTGCAGGATCTGGAAGGATCAGCTGTCAACAACAATAAGCACTCATTTCACTGCATACATTGATCATATTTACAAAACTAAGTCACAAGTGATTTACACAAAAAAGTTTACGGAACCAACCACTTTCAAGCAATTGGGTACACTGTACACAGGCCGATGAATTTACAAAAAACTCCGGACATTGCACATACTGCATGATGCTGAATCGGTAATTCAACCAGAATCCTACTCTCCTGCTCGTATCAAAACATCAAGCCATTGTTTTCTGTGATCTCAAAATCATCATTCAGTCTAGACGTTGCTTCATCTGAAGTACTCAACTCAGCCTGCAAAAAGAATGAAATTATCACCTTCTAATTCAAAAACTTACTTCACAAATTGATAGCCAAAGCAAGGGTAGTTCAAGGATTGTTGCTGCCCAAAAGCCCCAATATCTCTCTTGCAAAGTGGACAACTTACTGAGTTTGATTGTTTTGGGTAAAGAAATAAATAGGGGCTAATTATAGCAGACTACCTTCAAATTTCATTATGAGTACAGAATACTAGCTTGTCCGGAGTTTACCTATGGCATCTGTCTCCAACTTTTAGCTTAATGTCATGTGCTGCTAGCGGCCCATGGGAGATGTATCACATTTTTGTTGTAACTTTTCTAGAGGACCTTTTTTTTCAACTTACAAACAGTGTAACCCTAATGGCCCATAAATAAATCAGTGATAATGGAGGACATCAACATCAATTTGCATTTTTTTTTAATTACTGCCACAAGGCACTTTAGTGAAATCAAAGAGTTGATCTATGATAAGAGAGCATAGTCCAATGTAGAGACACAACACTCTTCAAGTGCTGCAGCATTTATAATTGAAAAGTCCTTCATACTTGGGGAACAAAGGGGGGGAAAAAAGGAAATCAAGTGTTTTTGTACCGAGAATTCTGTTCATTTGGTATCATTTTCTCATTTGGTACCTTGGCTTGGTGGAATCTTTCAAGCATGCGACGATACTGCTGCCTTGAAGTTGGAGATTCCACCATAGAGAGTACCCTCGACACAGCTTGCTCCACAGCTGCATCTACCTTCTGCTTTTGGAAAGCTTTGACTATGTCTTCTACTTCTTTGTCCCCCTCATCAATTGGTTCTGGTTCTGCTCGATATCCTCGTAAACCAACACCTTTCCTGCGCCACCGTAATACGACCTTTTCAAGGACACTAACAGTCCAAACAAGTTTCTTGTACTTCTTTCTTTCTTGATAACCTCTTACATGAGCCTGCCAAAATAATTAAGGTAAAGGTTGTTAGAAAGGTCCTTCATTTATTATGTAACAGTGGCTAGGAACTTCTGGAAACAAAGCTGAAGTATCCTTGAAAATGAACCAAAAAATAAGCAGATAGTGGCGCAAAATGTTCATGCATCTCCAGCGTATATACGAGGTGTGTCGAAATGTATGTACATATATACATATATACATCCATATAGGGCGTGTTTGGATGTAAGGAATCCGAGTGAAGTGAGGAAGTGGGGAAGTATAATTGCTCATTTCCCTATCTATCCAAACACCGGAAAAGAAAAAATAAGAAAACCCCCTTTTCCCTTTTTCATCTCTCTTTTACACAACCATTTTCTCACTTCCAGAGTGCTACAGTTAATTTTGTGGTCATGTAAATCTCATTTATAATAAGTTATAGCATAAAACAGTTATTTTTTGGTCATGTAAATCTCACTTGCATTCTAATTACAATCTATTTTTTATTTTTCTTAATTAATTTTTATTTTAATATTATTTTGCGGTCAACTTTGTGGTCAACTTTTCCATTTTCACTTTTCATTACCATCCAAACACCGGAAACGACAAAACATTTTCCAAACCACACTTCCCAACAACCATCCAAACACCAGAAAACTTACTACTCATTTCCCTTTTTCCTAAAGGAAATAAATCTTACTTCCTACTTCCTCACTTCACACCAATTCCTTAAATCCAAACAGACCCATAATCAGTACAAACTAACACCACATACAGGTATCTATCATGGTACACACTTTACGCACATGTTTGTGACTGTATGAGTGTCTATGATTGTATGTTTGTGTCTGTGTACATGTATTATTCTCTGTATGTAAGTGTGTTTATTATATGCATCTGTGTGTATGCACACGCGCGTACATGTGTCTTTATACTGTAGAACTTGCCCATATATGACTTGTAAACAGATATAAATATTAAATAATAAAGGGAAAAAAAAACTAATACCATAGATTTACCAGAACACAACTAACAAGGAAAATAATCGAACAATAAAGAAAAGAGATAGCACTTTGTTTTACTATGGGAATTTGAAAAATGAATGATTAAACCAGTCCATTCTTTTGTCGTCAAGTGTATGCTGGCTAAATCACCAAAACAGGCAGATAAAGGATTGTGTGCGAAGCAAGACTGATCATAAAAGTGAGAGATATAGATTTGAACCTAAATTCATACTGTAGATTATTAGTTGATAAATGGTCGTAATATTTTTGTGAAGTTATCGCAATCAAGTTGCGATCTAATAACTTTCATAGTTTTCTATATGAGTAGAGGACAATGATGCAGGATGTCAATATAACATAAGGTGAGATAAAATAATCCCAAGCATGAGCTTAGGTTTGGCATAGATTCAATACTCAGCTCAGCCATGAAATCCAGTTAAGAGGGGGAAAAAAAAATCCAAAAATAGCTGCCCTTATTTGTTTCTCTTACGCAACAAAGACTAAAAATCATAATGCCGACGGACTTCCCAAGAAGTCACCCATCCTAGTAATACTCTTATAAACGCAACCTTAATTCTGATGTTTCCCAAAGGTTCCTCTAATGGGGACATCGAGTCAATTTTCTTTTGTTTTTGAGACTGGGTCTGTATTTTGTTTTTTTTATTTAGTAGTCTTGTATTTGTTCTTTATTCTTAGTCTTGTGCTTTATTTTAGTCTCACATTGGATATGTGGAGAAAAATCTGTAGTTATAAATTTATTTAAAATACTAAATTGCTTTCAATAAAGATAGATCAGAATATTGAAAAAATTATTTTGGGAGTTTTCCCTTAAGGGTGTTGCCTATAGCGGGTGAAGCCCTAACTGTAAAGCCACGGTCCAGCGTGCGACCCAAAGAGGCGTGAGGCAAAGATCGAGCATGCGACGTGAGGTCAAAATCAACGAGTGTGCGACGTGAAATGGCATGAGGTCCGTGGAGGTGGAAGGCATTCTCATTTGTCCCTTAGGTAACTATGAGTCCTCTACTATTTTTTCATCTCTCATCTTTTTTCAAATCCTTAGACCCCTCTTTTGTTTCACATCAATTTGGTATTAAAGCATGATTAGAAAAAAATGATGAAAATTAAATTGTAATACAAATTTCTTGTGAAAAGATTCCAGTGTGAAATCAATACAATTTTATTTGAATCATTCATTATGAATGTTGAAATGAATTGATAATCCCGGTGAGGAGCCGATGCAATTTGTTACTTCATTCACTTTCTTTTCATCTCTTTTGTCAAAATTCAAAAAAAAATTCAAATCCTAACCTCTTTTATCTCCTCCTACGTCCTAACATCTTAATTACCAATCTTCCTCTTAGCCACAAAAATCAAATTCCTCCACAATAACCTCCTCAACAGCCAAATATCTCAACAATCTCCTCCACAACAACCTCCTCAACAGTCAAAAATCTTTACGATCCCTCCACAACAACCTCCTCAACAGCTAAAGATCTCAACAGTCTCCTCCACAACAGCCTCCTCAACAGCCAAAGATCTCAGCAACCTCTCCAACACTTTAGCAATCATATCTGCAACATCTCCAGCAAGACCAACAACAACTTCAGATTCAGATATAGTATCGAGTCACCACCATCTCATGTATACTCGATGAGGTCGAGTTCTTCCCACCCGGCGAGAATAATGGGGACATCGAGTCAATTTTTTTTTAAGTCTGAGTTTGTATTTTGTTTTATTTTATTTAATAGTCTTGTGTTTGTTCTTTGTTCTTAGTCTTGTGCTTTATTTTAATCTCACAACGAGTATGTGGAGAAAAGTCTCTAGTTATAAGTTTATTTAAAAGACTCAATTGCTTTCAATAAAAATATATCAGAATATTGAAAAAAAATTGTTTTGAGAGTTTTCCCTTAAGCGTGTTACCTATAGCGAGGTGTGAAGCCCTACCTGTGAAGTCACGATCTAGCGTGCGGCGTGAAGCGGCATGAGGCTAAGATCGAACGTGAGGCATAAAGCAGCGTAAGGTCAAGATCGATGAGTGTACCGCGTGAAGCGGCATGAGGTCCGTGGAGGTGGAAGGCCTTCTCATTTTTCCCTAGGTAACCATAAATCCTCTACTATTTCTTTCATCTCTCATCTTTTAACAAAATCCTTAGACCTCCCTCTTTTGTTTCACATCATCCTTCCTTTAAAAAAGTGCTACTTAAGATTAATTATGAGTTAGATTGGAATTATTACATACTAGATGCACACATACACCCCATTTTTTTTGCTTGGCACTACAAGACAAATACTCATCCCACACGATATGTATAGGCCCTAACAACCAAGCAGGCATTGTGGAATTCTTGCAGGAGTCTAATAGTGCCCCATGCAGATTGCAAAGACAATTTAATTCAAATTCATTTGAAGTTTGGAACTATTATATAGTACACCTCCATCATTCACTTTCAGGCTAGTTACAATTTACCAATTTTATTTAATTTTCTTTTCCCCATTGCAAATTAATAATTACGATAGGTAATTTGAGTTAAGAGGAACTAGCAAGATAGTTTTTAGAGGGACTTCCTTCCGATAGGGGTGCTAACAGGGTTAAGGCTCGCCTCTAACATGATGAAAGGAATCCTCTCTCCTGTATAGGGGAAGGCGGGGGTTTATACATCTTATTATTCAAAAGTGAACATGCGTACTGTGAGTTTACGTATTATTATCCTCTATACCTCATACTACGAGCACCCTCCAGGTTAGAAGTTGACTTTGGGCAAGAAAGCCATTCATGTGCACCAAAGTGGCAAGATCAGGCATAGAAAGAATGGCATAATGCAGTACCTGTATCTTTACGACATGTTGACGCAGAGTTAAGAAATCTTTGCGCCCTTTCCATCCTCGATATTTCTTCTGAATAGATAAAGCTGCTTTATCAAACTTCTGATCACGAGAACCATGAACTGCCCTCTGAAACTTCAATGAAGCTGGAAGCCTGTGCATGTCTTCAGGAGTCATACCATATTCGTCTCGACTTGTTGCAGCAAGTTGCTGCCTCTTCCTGAAAGAATGAGCACGAAAAGCAACCTGTATGCGTGCTGCAGCTTGGGTTGCATTTCTGACAGCTGCCAAAGAATCTTTGAGTGACAGTTCATCTTCTGTACCCCCAACATGCATTTGGACACGTCTCTGGGATATACTTTCCACAGCTCTTTCAGCCTCCAATTCAGCAGACCCTTTAGAAAGTTCATTTTCACCCTTGGTAAGTGAAGAAAAATGGCTAGTCAGATCCGCTTCTGAAAGATATCCAGCAAGACCTGTGTGGCCATTGGCAGCAGCTATAGCACCTGCAGTTTTGCCTACTGGATCTAGTGGAGTGGGATCTGTTACTGCTCCAGCTGATGCACCAGCAGCCAAAAGTGCAGCAACCATTTCTTCCCTGCATCAGAGTTTCACAAAGCTATTAACATAATTTAATTTTCTTTCTTCCGAGAAAAGTTCCAAGTTAGAAACATATAAACACAGTAAAAATTTCTAGATTGGACTTAGAAGAGCTCAGTTCTCTCAGCTATAATACAAAACTAAATAATCCTTGAGACTAGGAAGGGCTTTCATGGAAATATTGCAATGCCAAGGAATTTTTGTTACCTTCCAAAATGAGCAGCCCAATGAAGGGCCGTCCAACCATTAGAATCACGAAAATTAACACTGACACCGGAATCAAGAATTGGATTTAAGGCCCACCCATAGCCCAGACCTGAAATCATGTGGATAATGCCTTGTTCTTGCTTGGACAGCAGACGGTCTTTGCTCTTTTTAGATGATAACCACTGTTGCAACTTGTCCTTTAACAGTTCTTGCATAATCCAATACAAAGCATCTGATGGAACCTCAGAACCAACTAGAAGTGCATCAGTGATCTGTGACCATCGAGCCTCGCCTTCCGACATGCTTCCTGTTCCCATGCTACTGTTTGTTGACAAGCCATCAGAGCTGCATAAAAGCATATGCACAAGTTTGACAAGCAACAATAGTTCTCCAGAATTGGTCACTGCATCTGCCTTAGATGGTGTGACTGTAAAACTAGAGGCAGTGGGCTTTGCACGAAATTCAAACTCTCGGACTTCACTGCAGGATTCTCTATTTCCAGATGTGACACAAACTGACACCTTTCCATCACCAATTTGAGGAGTAATGCAACACAAGACGCCGTCCTGAACAATCTCTGCAGGAACCTGAATGTCACCAAACATAATAGCCCAGGAGCACTCTGAATAATCGCAGAGAGAATCTCCAATGATGATGACCTGCATTCAGTATTTGGTGTCAATTGTCAACAACAACAACAACAACAACAACAACAACAAAGCCTTTCTCAAATCTTTCGGATTTGGCTAATACTTTTTCATTATTAAGCTCGGTCAAGAGACATCTTGTCTATTAAAGTAGCAAGTACAATATCTGTAATTAGAGTCTTTTATTACAGGCTAATTCTTATGTTCATCCAGGCATAATCATAACAATAAATTTACAAGAAATCAATAGCATCATTATGAAAGAAAGAATAAACACTCTGGAAAAGTCACTGATCCAAGAAAAATTAAAAAACACATTTCAGAACCTTGGAGACGGGTTCGAAGTCTAACTACTATAAAAAAAAAAGTATTGCAGGACGTTGAAAATTAATTGCAACAACACCAAATATGAGAGCTCGCCATTGCATCTCTCCGGAAACCATACGTGTCATTCCTTTATGCTTCAGATTATTCAAATCACGAGCTAATAAAAAAGCGTCCAACACCAAGAAGAGAAGTTTCACAAATATTATATAATTTGATACTCGAACATATAAGAGGCTGCCATTTGTACCAGTGACTTCCTTCCTGATCATTGGTTAGGGTAGCCAATTATCATGACCAAGTCAAAACGGAATTTATTTTGTCACTATTATCAAGGTTACATACTCTGGATCCTCATAGTGTCCTAGGAAGAGAGCCACCAAAACACTCATACAGCATTACTGACTCCAAGAGTAACTTGAGCTATTAAGAAAATTAAATCAACACCCAACTCCACGGCATCTAATGCAGGAAAAACTCCCGACATGAACCCATTAGCTATGCAGGTTTTCTCCTAGCTAGACCCTCAAGTTTAGTTTGATTCCAAAACGAGGGCAGAACAGATCATGAGTCGTGATGCCCCCATTTTCTCTCCACATAAAGCCTACAATTGTGAAGGGGAATTCCAGGAGAGAGTAACACCTGTCATTTTTAAGTTATCCTCATAGTTGTGTTCAAAATTAAACAAGTATAAAGAATATTTGTCTCAAATGTCATATAAAACTGCAATGGGGGATTGCTTATGTATGCTATGTTGTGTACAAGACAAGACTTGTCATTTGCAATAAGACTACAAAAGTGCAGTAGAATTTTATCATTCTTTGAATTTCCCTTTTTTCCATTAATTACTTGATTCAAAGTCTCATGATCCATTCTTTTGCTCGGCAGCATAGTCAAGTTCAGTGCAGTAGAATTTTATCATTCCCTGAATTTCCCCTTTTCTGTTGAGAAACAATCAGTATGCTCTGATACTAATTGTTGTGATTTCAAGGCAAGATGCCTCCGAGACCGGATCGACTGGGGCGGCGCAGCGGATACAAACCACAGGATCTGCTAAAGCAACTTGAAAAAGATATTCTAAAGTAGATAGAAAGCCAACACACAATATAACGTGGTTCCACCGATCAAACAGATCCTGTGTACATCCACATGAGAAGGAGGAAGAAACTTTATTAAAACTTTAGGAAATACAATAAGAATTACTTACACCTCATGCTGAGAAGTTACTAGCCCTTGATGGTCGCCAAGAACAACGAACCTTTGTGGCTAAGCTTCTCTCACGAATTGCTCACCTAGATAAATTACACCTTAGGGATTACAAATTCATGGGAATCTCTTGGAATACATTGAAGGCCGCCCCTAAGGGGTTATTTATATACCATAGAACTCTCCTAGTTCTAAACAAACTCCTTCAATCAGAATAAAAGAAACTTGAATCCAACTCAGACTCAAAACACCTTCAATCAGAATAAAGAAAACTTGAATCCAACTCGGACTCAAAACAGATCCAGAAAAGGAAACTGTCAAATCCGACATTAATCAACCTTCACGACGTATTCACGTCATAATCCTAACATTTTCCCCTAATTACTTGATTAAAAGTCATGTTCCATTCTTTTGCTCGGCAGTGTAGTCAAGTGAAGTTCGACAAAACAGTCAGATGTTGAAGACCCCTATATAATCAAATTGAGATGCCTATAATCATCATCCAGTAACAAGCAGATGTTATACTTTTTCTTTAATTGATTCTTTTAATTCTAAATCTCTGGATAATTAACAAAGTTCTCCGCAACAAAAGAACCACGGATAACCCCCTAAACTTATGGTTGATCTTGAGTTTAACTCCAATGTAGTTAATATCTGTTCTAAAATACTTTTATGACATAGAAATGCACATTTTGGCATGTGTTGCCAACCAAAATCTTATGGTTAATTTTCTTCGCTTTTCCAAGCTATGACATCCGACCTCATGACCGTTCCATCTTCATTATAAAGTCATGTGGGCTAACTCTTGGTTGATGTCGTCAAGCATGAGTTTTACCAAGTAGAGAAAAAACTACTATATAAGGTATATAGATATTGTAGTTCTTTAAAAAAATACTGTATAAGCTATACGGATGTTGTAATTCTTTAAGACCTCAAAATCTCAAATCGAAAACTTAATTTTACTTGTGAAATGCAATTTTCAGTAATAAAATGAAACATAAGATTATCCAAGTTGCATTAGGACATGTCAGTAAGATTAATAAAATTCAAAAACTTGTAAAAATTTCAGATTCTATGCTTGAGTTATAGGTGCAATTGCCCTACATCAAACCAATTTAAATGACAACAACAAATTATTAGAAAAAAAATAGCATAAACAACACTAATAAATATTGTTTAGTGACATAGTAACTTTATAAGTTTACCTTTGTAGTTTCGAATGAAAATGCCCATTCAGGTGAGATTTCACGAATGCTGAATCTCTGTTTCTCTGCCACAGTCAAACTCGAATCATCTCTGAGTGGGAGGCCAAGTTGTCCTTGATCAAACCACACTGTGGAGAAATCAGAAGAATATGTATTATTCTGGACATCTAAATCAACAGTTGCCATCCAGTCTGCACTATTCTGTTTTCTAAATTTCGCCACATCAGAACTGGTTTCACAAGTACCAGTTCCACATGAATTCTGCATTTGAACTTTTGGAAGCTGTGAGATAGAGGTTGAGGACCCAATGGGATCCTCAGGGCCTAATAGAAATTCTCTAGTTGCTGACAGTTGCAAACTTAGATCGCTTTCAGGAATGTAGTGCCTGGCTGGCCTATTTTCCGCATTATTTCCTATATGATCAAGCTGGGGCCAGGCAAACTGCTCTGGCTTCTCATACAGAGAACGCTGTGCTTGATCATGTGCACTGGGCCTGCAGATGGAGGACTCAACAATACCTGCTGGAGGAGATAAATTTGAAGTCCTTCCAGTTGCATAGACGGAAGGCTCAAGAACACACGCTGAAGCTGGCGAGTTTGAAGTTCTTCCATGGGCACTGATCGGTGAAAACCCTGAGCTGCACTCCAGCATATTATTCCAAGTTTGTGGTGTTTCAACATTATCACCTGAACCCAGTGATTGCCTTCCATGCTTTCCGTTATCACCTAGAGAGTGATGTCAAACTGGTCAAATTGGTTTCAGGTGTTTCTAAATTAATAATAAGAACAGATGCAAAATATGTTTGAATATCCAAGAAAGGAAAACAGTTGTATCAAAGAAAATAAGGGTAAACAATCATCTGTATAACCTGAAACTTTAAGCAGCTGTGTACTGCCATAGCCATCTTGCTTTTCAGCTTCAACTTGATTGTCTACCAAGTATTCCATCCCACGGAAGGGAATTTCATTTGCTTCTGGTAAAGACTTCCTTGTTTTATGATCCAGAAATCCAAAATCTTGTGATTTCTCATACTCGTTGGGGAATGCAGGAAACTTTTCTCCAAAGTAAACAGTATTCTCGTCATCATCTTCCAAACTCAACTGCATTGCAAGATTGCGCAGTGCTAGACTGACCTCTGGCTGTGGCGACAGATTTGTCAATCCATCAACTGCGTGCAAGTGATCTGCATCAGATTTTCCTATAACAAACTTTGAACTGACTTCTTCTACAGTTGCTGGACTGACTTCTTCTACAGTTGCTGGACTGAATTCTTCTACTGTTGGATTATAGTGTTCACTAGTCCCAGAAATGATGCCCTGATGGTGTGCATTACTAGCACTGGTACTCTGATTGAAAGTGGAACATGAATCTCCAGAGATGTTTGAGATTGATCCAGAAAGGAATCTTCCCTGGATGACACAAAACAAGTAATGTAGTATCATTAATGATTAAATGGCATTGTAAGAGCATTAGAAAAGTAAAGGACCAAAGATTATAAGTAGGAAAATAGGTCATACTGTGATACATCGTGTTAAAGGTTTTGTTGCCAGAACTAGATGTTTGATAATCAGGGTAAGCTCAAATGATGAAGCATAAAATTAGCAAACAAGATACTAAAGAATCCAAACAAAAATATTAGGTTTTACATAGAACACTCTTAACTTATGGGTCCAATAACAGCACAAGTCGTGTGAAGTTTATTCACATATGAAGTTTATTCACATAAATATAGTTCAAGAAATCTGGTCAGAATCCTGATTGTGTATAATTTTAAATATTATATCTCTCCTGTGTGAGATAGTAGCCTAATTATATGAAATGTACCCTAGTACATCAGCGATGCATCATGTAGTTAAGATATATCACGTGTGTGCTCCTTGGATGTGTTTTTCTTCAACATTCATACTAAATTTTCACAGAGAATTGTCAACAACCATAACATACAGACCTTACCAGTGTTCATAGAGCTTCCTCACTGGCTGTATAAGTAATTGTATAATGGCTTGATTCGATACTTGATACCAAGTTTCACAGACCAATAATTGGTAGTGTTTGTGATTGCGGAGGTGAGTTGTGTATATTGGTTGGGTAGGTGGGTTTAGGGTGGGTTTTGTGAGTTTTTTTTTATTTTTATTGGTGTTGTGTGTGTTGGTTGGATGGCTTTTTTAAGAAGGCCACGTTAATGACATAGAAGACAGTTTCAATATCAATGAAGCAGAGAAACCTTTTGCTACTGCACTAGTTGCGGATGGAAAAGGTGGGTTACGTTAGGAGCTACCAGTTCTACTGTGACAGCCCAAGTCCGTGTCCAGACTCCAGAGACTTCCATAACAGTACACGCATATAAACACATGCAGAAAAGTAACAATTTAGGCTCACAGAATTGGCTCTACAACAGCTATTTGCATGTGCACAGATAAGCAACATTTTCAGTCTTCATTATTATTCTTTTATCATGATATTCATAATGGTAACAGGATTGTTCCTGTCATCCTTGCTCCTAGTTATATCTTCTTTGCATCTACATCACCTCCTTTCAGCTTCTAGATAACAACAATTGTTTATATTCCATAGGTAATATGTGCTCACACACGAGCACCATATTCTAACTAGGAGACATGAGTACACTGCAACTCTGCAGTCTAGAAACAGGGACCTGGCTATATCGATGTTTGTTTGTTGACAAACATACATTTGACATATAGATTTACTCGAGCCTGCTTTTGCAAATGGAAGAACCTTAAAGCATAATAAGCAATCAATTTATTTTCATTTCATAAAGAGAAGAATGCATATGAAACTCGATTTATATGCATCCTTCAGAAAAGTAAGGCAGACAACTGTCAAGCAGGCATGCAAAATTATATTCAGACAGATACATGAGGTGCATCAGAGGTAGAAAGGCATGCCAATTTTCGCGCGCGCGCACATTTATCTATCTCAACTATGCTTTAGTCAAATTCTTTTACCCATTAAGATAAGTGGACAGAATATTACTTATCAAGAGAAAAGGAACAAACCTCAGATACTTCTCTATAGTGAACCAAAACAATATGCTCATAGGCCCTGAAAAAGAAAAAAACAGTTGTGTATTAGCAAGATATAAAAGGAAACATATATTCATGAAAAAAGAAACTATAATTTCATGTTCATTAATTTTCATAAAAGCTTACAGCAGAAATGGAAGTGCATACTGTATACTTAGAAATGCTGAAATATATCTGGAACACACACACACATGCCTGCCCACCCTACACACATGCCTGCCCACCCTACACAAACACAGACTTGTGTCCTTCCAAAAGGATTTGAGGCCGAATCCTTTCCACTCAAATACCAACATCCGACATTCGAATACAAGATCCACTCCGTTGAAGTTGATCTATATTATTTCAAGTATCTATAAATCAAAAATCATGTGTTTTGAATATTTTTTGCCCATGCATCAAGTAGAGGAAAAACGGACGGCCTAATAGTGAGTGGTTAGTGTAACGGTGTAAAACATTTGAAACCTAACAAAAATTGATTTGTAAGGGTTTTTAAATGTTTAGATCATAATCAAATGGTTAAATCGAGAATTTGTATGTCTAAAGACATAGATCTAACCAACTAATTACTTTCGCCTATCCATTAGTCCATTTTGCGCCATTTAATGGATGGGCAAAAAATATTCAAAACACTTGATTTTTTGTTTATAGATACTTGAAATAATATAGATCAACTTCAACGGAGTGGATCATGTATTCGAATGTCAGAGAATTGTATTTGCGTTGGAAGGATTCAAGCTCAAATCCTTTTAGAAGGACACAAGTCTCTCTCTCTCTCTCTCTCTCTCTCTATATATATATATATATATATATATATATATATATATATATATATATATAAGTGAAAACTCCACAGTGAGAGCCTTCGTGCGAACTCCACTGTGAGCCACCCCATAGATGATCCGAACCGTTCATCTTAATCTACATACTCTAATAAGGCTATCAATAAAAAATCACGCGATTCCGAATCTTTTTACCCATGCATGAAGTGGTTACAAAAAATGTTACATTCGCTGTAGAATAAAAATGTCATTTGATGCATGAGTAAAAAGATTCAGAATCACGTGATTTTTCATTAGTAGCCTAATTAGAGTATGTAAATCCAAATGAACTGTTCAGATCATTCACGTGGTGGCCGGTTGTAGAGTTCGCACGAAGCACTCGATGAGAACGGTTCTCACCAGAATAGTTTCATATATATATATATATATATATATATATATATATATATATATATATAGAGAGAGAGAGAGAGAGACTCGTGTCATTCTGGAAGGATTCGAGGCTAAATCTTCCCACTCAAATACAACCCTACGACATCCGAATGAAACAAAAAACTCCATTGAAGTTAATCTACTTTAAAACCAAACATCATGTATTTTGAGTACTTTTGCCCATCCATCAAGTAGACGTAGGCGCAAACTGGACGGTCAAAATAGTGAGTGGGTTAGTTTAACGGTGTAGAATATTTAAAATCTAACAAAATTGGTGTGAGAGGATTTTTAAGTGTTTAAGATCATGATAAAATAGTCGGACCGAGAATTTGTATGTCTAAAGATGTATATCTAAGCAATATGCTATTTTCAGCCATCCATTTTCCGCTAGTTGATAAATGGGAAAAAGTTCAAACTATATGATTTTTATTTTTAGTTACTTGAAATAAAATAAATCAACTTCAACGGAGTGGATCTTGCATTTGAATGTCGTAAGATTGTATCTGAGTGGGAATGATTCGGCCTCGAATACTTCTGTAATGACACAAATATATATATATATAGAGATACACTTGTGTCCTTCCAAAAGGATTTGAGCCTTAATCCTTCCAACTCAAATACAGCCCTTCGACATTTGAATACAAGATCCACTCCGTTGAAATTGATCTATATTATTTCAAGTATCTATATACCAAAAATTAAGTGTTTTGAATATTTTTTGCCTACCTATCAAGCGGCGCAAAATGGATGGCCGAAAGTAGTGAATTGATTAGATTTATGTCTTCAGACATACAAATTCTCGATCCAATTTGATTATGATCTAAACATTTAAAAACCCCTACAAACTAATTTTTGTTATATTTTAAATGTTAACAAAAATTTTAAACGTTCTACACCGTTAAACTAACCAACTCACTATTTAGGCCGTCCGTTTTTCTCCTACTTAATGCATGTGCAAAAAATATTCAAATACTTGATTTTTGCTTTATAGATACTTGAAATAATATAGATCAACTTCAACGGAGTAGATCTTGTATTCGAATGTCGAATGTTGGTATTTGAGTGAAAATAATTCGGCATCAAATCCTTTTGGAATAACAAAAGTCTATCTCTATATGTGTGTGTGTGTGTATGAGAAAGGTTTTAGTACACATAGGGTGTAACATAAGAGTTTACATACACATATGAAAATATACCAGAGCTCATCCATATTCATGATCCAAATCATTAGATGTGATCTATATGTTCTAAAACTCATATGATCAAATTTCATGTAATTTGCAACTTTCTAGCCCACAAATTAAGCAAATAAAAAACCCAGCTTTGAAGATCGCTATGGACCATCCATGTTTAGATCATGAGATGGATAAGGTAGAAAGTTTCAATTCACATGAAATTTGATATATATATATATATATGTTTTAGAACATGTAGATCACATTTAATGGTTGGATCATAAATATGGATGAGCTACAGTGTATTTTCATAGGTGTATATAAACTCTTGTTACACTTTGTCTATTAGAAGCTTTTTAATATGAGAAAGGTTTTAATACACAGGGCGAAACATAAGAATTTACATACACCTATGAAAATACACTATAGTCCATCAATATTCATGATTCAAACTATTAAATGCGATCTATATGTTCTAAAACTCATGTGGATCAAATTTCATGTGATTTGAACTCTGTAGATGAACTCCAAAACCACACGATTTTTTATATATGTACGTCATAGGATATGAAGATCAAAAATATGTGGTTGGCTCGTAAAAAAGATAGAAAAATTAGAGTTTTAATGCCACCATCTGACGGAGTTCTTTAGATGGCATCTAAGGACATTTCTCTCTCCCTCTGCGCGTGCGTGTATGAAATTCCAAAAGAAACAACTAGATGTATTTTCAATTATACAAGATTTAACATGTGAAGATTTTTATAAAAAGGGATATTTATATAAAAAATCCATAAAGTTAAAAGAAAAAATTGTTGAAAAACTGAATTCTGCCTTAATGAGAAATGAAGAAATCTGAGATACAGGGCCCGTGTTTGGATTCATAGAAGTGGGAGGAAAATGAGAACCCTTGTTTGATTTGAACTGATAATAGGAAATGAAAAACCCCCTTTTTCTTTACCATTTTTTCTTTTACACCTCTTTTTTACACTACCATTTTCCCACTTTCAGTGTACTACAGTTAATTTTGTAATAATGTAAAATCTCACTTATAATAAATTATAACTTAATGCATTAATTTTAATGTCATGTAAATCCCTCTTGCAGTCCAATTATAGTTCAAAAACGTCACTTGAAATAATATTTTAATTTAATATTATTTTATGGTCAACTTTGTGGTCAACTTTTTCACTTCTATAAACACTTACTAACCAAATACCAGAAAACACAATATATTTTTTCACTTACACTTTCACATTACAACCAAACACCGAAAAACTTGTTTCCACAAATCCTAATTTTTCACTTCAATTCCACATTTCCCACTCCCGCTTACCACTTCCCATTTTCCTCCTACTTCTATGAATCCAAACACGCCCATAATGGAAAGCATAAATGCAAAAAGAAAACCAACGACATGATGAATTGTTTCACTTCCAGAAACTCTAATAGATGCAAAAAGAAAAACAATGACATGATGAAATCGTTTCACTTCCAGAAACTCTAATATCCCATATCATGGGGTAGGTATATCTTCATTATTGTTCTTATGTTTCTAAGTTTTTAACATCATGTGATAGCTGACACTCCTAGATTTTGTATTATGGTGGGTGCTAAAAATATTAAAAAATTCTTGCCATGGCTATTTGGCTATTGACGACAATATTGTTGATGTGAAACATGTACGTTGGTGAAAACAATAGATAAAACAACTAAAAAATATTTCACCAATAAGAAGATCGTTGATAGGAAAACGAGTTTAAACAAGTAATATCAGTTGTGATTCTTTAACATGTCATTAAGTGATCAATATCAAAGTGCTGATAAAATGTCATTTGCTATATAGGTAAATAAATTCGACGTGCAATAAAGAGACTAGATCGACTACAAGAGAGAATCACTCACTTTTGATGTGGACATAAGATCAAAATAAATAATCGACTTGATGCTAAACTTGTAATTAAAGGTTGACATAATGAAATAATACCTGGAATGATATTAGATATCATCATAGTGAAATCACCTAGAGGGGGTGAATAGATGATGTGCTAATCAAATGCGGAATTAAAAATTTAACAAATAAAACTAACGTACAAATAACAACCAAGAAGTGAAGCTGAATTCTCATTGAAGGGCTCTAAAACGTCTCAAGATTTTCTTGAATAAAAGTTACGGTGCTTAGTTGCCTTCTTGATTCAAACAAGTGTAAACATGTAAATTATATCAAGCATATAAAGATAAGAAATAATAAACAATCAATATAAACACGAGTAGAGTAGAGTTGAAAGAGAAAGTAGAGCAATCTCAAACACGAGAGAATTGTTTCGAGGTTCGAGCCCCTTACTTTACGTTCTCGTCTTTCACCGCAATGAAGGATTTTCACTATGCACGATTTCATAAGATCACCCACGATACAACTTCCCTCAAGAACTCTTGGACTCGCAAGTCCCTCACTCGTTCCCGCAAGAACCAAGTACACGAGCCTGCAAGCTCACTTTGAAGCCGCAACATCCAACAACTTCAAATGCAATATTGAGACACTTGGTGATCACTTCTTGACCACAAACAATGAACTTATCTCAAACAAGGACCCTATAGAATAGGTCGAGATGATGACTCAAGTTTGTGTGAAAAAACTTAAGATTTTGGAGTTAAAGCTCTTGAGAAAACTGCTATGAAGATATAAAAATTTGTAGCTTATAACTTGATTTTTCACAAAACTTGTTTTCTTGATTTTTTTTTTAAACTTTTACAAAAGCTTAAACTTCAAAATAGGCTTGAAAAACTTAGTTGAAAACTCTCTCTCATGCGTCCTATTTATAGAGAATAAGATGAGAGCATTAGAAACTAATCCCAGTAATTAAACCCAAATAAAGTAAATACTAGCCGTTTAGAATAAAACAAAAACAAAAAAATCCAAAAACTACTTGTTTAAGGCAAGGGCTAGAATGGCCTAGTGTCGACCGCCTAATGGTTATTTTAGCCATTGGAGCTTGCCGGTCCAACCGTACAAAGCAACTATTTTGCTCTGCACAACTGGCAATCGACCGCCCGGTCAACCGACCGACCAAGAGAGCTGTTTAACTCTCAAACCAATGGTCGACAGCCCGATCGGACCGACCAGGAGAGCTATTTAGCTCTCAGGCCAATGGTCGACCGTACAATCGACTGTGTGCACAATCATTTGGCTTATGTGCACCTTGGTCGATCGCCTATCAACCATGTGCACAAGCCAAATGGCTTGTGACACATCCGATCGACCGGCTCAATGCCAAAACATATTTTGTTTTATTATTTAAAATATATTTTAAATCAAAATAAATTTCTATAAATTTCACAAAAATAAATTCTTATTAATACATTTAAGCACGAATATGTGGGATTAAAAATCAACAGAAATTATAAACATGTGAACTAGTTTTTGAGATTTCAAAATCAATTTTAATAAAACTTGATTTTCTAAACAATAAACTTTAAAACACAAACCGGTTAAACCGAAACTGGTTAAATCAAAACTAAAACTTTTGATCTTAAAAACAAATATCAAACTTTGGAGTGTGTGTATAAGTTTAATCAATCAAAACTAATCTATACGTCACAAAAATCTAAATATCCTTACAAACTAGAGTTTTCTTCTTCATCATGATTCATCAAACATGATTCTTTTGAGCTAGACTCTTTCTTGAGTACTTGATAAGATCTTTATACTTGAGCTCTTAAATCAACACTAATTAGCTTCAAAACTTGACTTTGAATCTTTTTTTTAAGCTAAACACAAAACTATGATCTTAATAAAATCTACAAGTAAAACAACACAAGATCATTAGTATAATAACTGCATAAGTTCAATCATCTAAACTAGAGCGATGGACCCTTGAGCCAACAAAATTAGTTGTCTAATTGTTTTGATTGATTTCTGAACTTACGCATATGAGAATATGTACAGTTGACGAGAACTGGATTGTCGAGAGATCGACACTCATGCAGATGAGGTCGAGATGATAGCACTGTAGAGGACTTCAAAACGAACACTACGAATGCTCTTGCTCAGAATTCCGACCACGAGAGGGGCTTGCACTCGGGGTTTGAAACTCGCGCAAAAACTGTCATTGGCACGGTTCTGAGCATGCAAGCACAGGGCACAGGAGGGCACGTGCGCGCTCGTTGGTTTCCGCAGGCGTGATCGCCTGGCGCTGGGGCATGGCGCGTCTATGCACGAGCTCTTAGGCACTGGGCGCAGTCTTGGATGCAGAAGTCGCGGGAATTTTTTTAAAATTGTGACAAGAGTCTTGAGCAGTTGTGGAGCAGCAAGGAGATGAAGCTTTAACTTGAATAATTGGGAGAGGAAGATGAT
Source organism: Agave tequilana (assembly GCA_038442645.1). Classification (NCBI taxonomy): domain Eukaryota; kingdom Viridiplantae; phylum Streptophyta; class Magnoliopsida; order Asparagales; family Asparagaceae; genus Agave; species Agave tequilana. The sequence goes on along the minus strand of JAVJIF010014437.1, from coordinate 57,028 downwards.
GTAAACGAAGTTGAGGTGAGACAGTGAAGGGTCGTTGACAATGAGGACTTCGCGAAGAATCAACGGAGGAAGAAATTTGATGTGTGAGGTATAGAGAGGGAATAGAAAGTAATCAATAAATCAATTAGGGTATCTCACCATTAATGGAGTCTGATTAGAACATCCCACCACAAACAAGACTTAGGATTGAGAAATCTAATAATCAAACTCAATTGAGAGTGAAAAAAATTTCATTAATTGTATATCCCCTAATAGAATACATGTTACTCTTTATATAGGCTACAAAATTATACTCTCCAATTACAATTGAAATAGAAGTACTAATCCTAAAAGAACTTGAAAATATAAAAAAATCAAAAATACATAAAAAAAACTACTAATCCTACAACTCTAATTACTACTTCAATATATAAAATAGAAATTCTACTACTACTCTGATTACAAAATCTTCTTCTAAAATTAAATAGTCATGGTTCTCTTGAGTCTCCTTTGGTACATACGTCATTCTTTAGACTTGGACATTGATTGTGTTATCCATGATGTCCGCATCATTCTCCCCGAATTAGAAAGAACTCAACTCTGTTGAGTTTGAGAAAGAACTCTCATACTGCTCCAATATATCAGGATCAATTTTTTGCAACTCACTTCGACATAACCACGAATCATCTGTTGGCGGCTTTCCTTGCCATCGGACCAAATACATAAGAGTTCCACCATCTTAGGTGGTGATAATTTTAATATCCATAATTTTATTAATCCGATCCACTGTATTGGGTAATATATTTGAAAGTGGTGGTCAGAAAAAGGCTTATGAGATAGCTCATCATCTAATGGGTTGCTAGGGTTAAAATCAGGACCTTTGTAATCCACTAGATCTTCAATATTGAATGTAAAACTGATACCAAAATCTCGAGAAAGATCAATAACATAAGCATTATCATTTAGCTTCGTTAAAATTTGAAATGGACCAACATTATCGCATGTAATTTTTTAACAGTTCCAGGTGAAATCCAATACAGATGAATCTGTACCATCACATGATCACCAATATTAAAAGTTTTTAAGTTTTTTTCTTACGTTAGCTTGTACCTTATAGTTGGCGTTACTTTGAGCAATTTTATCCATGACTTGCTTATGTAAATCGTGCACATGTGATTAAAATGATGATGCAGATGTTGATATTCTAATATGATCAAACATAAGAATATGGTCAATGGATTGTCTAAGTCTAAAACCATAAACAATCTCATGTGGTGATTTACCTGTAGTCCTATTCACAGCTATATTATATGCAAACTCTACAGTGACAAGTTTAAGATCTCAAGTTTCAATGTATTCACCAACTAATGTGCATAACAGTTCCCTAGACTCTTATTGACAATCTCAGTTTGACCATCAGTCTGGGGATGAAAAGTAGTGAAGAATTTGAATTTCAGTTTTGTGCCTAACATGTGTCTAATATATGCCAAAATATTTTCCAAAAGAAACTCATGATTTGACATCTTTATCGGACATAATGGTCGTAAGCAAATCATGCAATTTGACAACACTGTAAAAGAATATCTTAACAACTCTAGAGGCATCGACAGCTCTAGAGAACAAGGGAGAAAATGGGCAATTTTAGAGAAACAGTCCACAACAGCTAAAATAGAATCGTGTTTTCTCAAAGTTTTCAGTAAACATAACATGAAATCCATACATCTTGCCAAGGACAATTCGAGACGGGGAATGAGGTTACAAACCAGTATTTTATTTTTTTGTTTGACTAATTGACAAATGTGACATCGACCAAACATGCTTAGCAACATTGCATTTCAAACTCTATAAGTTTTATGGTCTTTTCATTCCCAAAGTGTCCACCTAAACCACCAGCATGCAATTCCCAAATAAAAAATTCCCTATGAGAGGTTCTTGATGCATAGCTTACGGCCTAGAAACAAAAATCCATCATGTAGAACAAATCCATCAACTTCTCGTGTTATTCTATCTTTTAATTCCGCGTGTATCTCGTGAAAATCAAGACATAACTCTACTCAGTTCTCAATATCTCAAAATCACTAACTACAGTTGTCATCTATGTCAGAATGAATATACGGCGGCTGAGAGCGTTAGCGGCTTTGTTTTCAACTCTCGCTTTGTAATGTAGGGTGAAGTGTAGTCTTGTCAATCCAACGACCATGTCTAGCATTCAGCTTTTTTTTAGAGTAAATGTATTTCAACGCCTAATGGTCAGAAAAGAGAATAAAATTTTGCGGTAGCAAATAATATCGCCAATAGCGAAGCACTTGAATCACCGCGTAGAACTCTTTATCATAGGTAGAATATTTTTGCTTGACGTCATTCAGTTTCTCACTAAAGTAAGCAACTGGAAGCCCTTCTTAAGCTAAAATTCCTCCTATACATATACCAAATGTGTCACATGCTACTTCAAAAATTTTAGAAAAATCAGGGAGACGCAAAAGTAGGGAACTGACCATTCTTGTTTTAATATCAACGAATGCTTTAGCAGCAATGTTTAACTATGCAAGCTCACCTTTTTTTAGATAGTCTGTAATCGAGGCCATGACAGTGTTGAACCTTCTTATAAATCGTCGGGTAAAAGATAGTAAGTCCGTATAAACTTCTCACCTCACGAAAGATTCAGTTCCACTCTCACTTTTTTGGATCCGTGAAAATTACTTTTGAAGAAATAGATAAAACAACTCTAATGGGAACTCTATCAAGAAGGTGATCTTAATTTCACCACCACAGTTTGTTGTGACGTGCTTATTTCCATGACATCTATAACACTTATTGGAAGCACTAATTTTGGAAGAGTTTGTTCAGAAGATTTGCTACGATCATCTCTGTTTTTTCTTGAAATCATTCTTTCGAGAGGAGGATAGAGTGCTAAACTTATTGAACTGGAAAGAGTAGAAGATTCTACACACTCGATTTTGAATCAAAACCCCTAGTGTTGTAATTAGACATAAGAGAATCTAGATGTTGAACCAACGTATAGGCTACCTCTAACTCATTGACTCCTCTACCTAACAGTTCAGTTTGCAAGTCTTCTCTAAGTCCGGCTCTGAATCTAGAAAAAGTTTGAGCTTGTCCCTCGGTGTTGAGGGTACTGCACTGATAAGAAACTCATATAATTTTGCCACATACTCCTTTGCCGATTTGTTACCTTAAGTACATTGGTGCCACTTGTCCATGAGACGGACACTAAACGATGGTGATTCTGATACCAAATTGATGTGAAATGTGTTAGTGAGCAGAAGCTATAGATAAAATAACTCAAAGAAATATTTCACCAACAAGAATATCGTTGGTAGGAAAACGAGTTAAAACAAGTAATATCAGTTGTGATTCTTTAACATGCTATTATGTGATCAATATCAAATATCAAAGTGCTAATTAGATGGTGTTTGCTACGTAGATACACAAGTTCTACGTGCAATAAAGAGCCTAGATTAACTATAAAAGAGAAGCAGAATCACTCACTCACTTTTGACGTGGACAGGAGACCAAAATAAATAATCGATTGGATGATGTATACTTAGACTTGTAATTAAAGGTTATGTAATAAAAAACCAGGAATGATGGTAGATATGATCTTAATTGTTGTCTAGTTGTTGTGGTTGATTTCTGAACTCATGCATATGAGCACAAATGCAGTCGATGAGAACTGGGTTGTCGTGGGATAGAGACACTTATGCAGATGAGATCGAGATGGTGGCACTGTAGAGGACTTCAAAACGAACGCTACAAATACTCGTTCAGAATTTCGACCACCGGAGGAGCTCGTACTCAGGGTTTGAAACTCGTGCAAAAATTGTTGTTGGCACAGTTCTGAGCGCGCAAGCACGGGGCACAGGAGAGGGAATAAGCCGCTCGTTGGTTTCCGCAGGCGTGATCGTCTAGCGCCTGGGCGAGAGCACTGGGCGCAGTCTTGAGTGCAGAAGTCGCGGAAACTTTTTGAAGAATTATGGCAAATATCTTGAGCAGTTGTGGAGCAGCAAAGAGACCAAGCTTTAACTTGAATAATTGAGAAAGAGATGATGTAAACAAAATTGAGATGAGGGTGAAGGGTCATTGACGATGAGGACTCCGCGAAAATTCAACAGAGGAAGAAATCTGAGGGCATCACCTTTAATTAGGCATATAACCACTATTGAATCTGATTAGGGCATCTCATCACTAACAAAATTTAGGATTGTGAAATTTAATAATCAAACTCAATTGAGTGAAGACTTTTCATAGATTGTATATCCCCAATAGAATACACGAGTCCTTTTATACATACAAAATTATACTCTCTTAGTTACAATTGAAATAGAAATATTAATCCTAAAAAATCAAAAATCTAATAAGAAAGCAAAAATACATGAAAAGAAACTACTAATCCTACTACAACACTGCATACCTATGAAGCACGGACACTTCAAAGTGAGTGTTGTGTCCGTGTCAGACACTTGCCCGACACATATCAGACACTCTGATGTCGTATCAGATTTTAAACCATAAAATCTCGTGTCGTTATCGTGTCCAACACCATGTCGGCATTAAATAAAATTTAAAATTATGTATTAGATATCTAAAAGTAACATGTCGCTTAAATAAATATGAAAAAATATCGTTCTGACATAAGCAAATATGTTAGTAGAATTTACACACATCATAAATTAGATGAGGTATTAGTTAGATTTTTTAAAATTTTTTTGTTTTATTTGTTACTTTATAGAAGCTATAAGTGTAAATTATTTAGATTTTATTTTTTTCATCTTACTTTTAATAAAACTAGTTATTCATGTTTGATTATTTTTTGGTAAATTGATTATTCGTTATTCTACACATATAGGTAGAGTCGTGTAAAAATATCTACTTCGAAAAGTAAAGTTGAAAAACTGAAGCCAATGCACTTTTTGAAAGTATGAGAGAAAATCGAAAAATTAGGAATATGGGGAGGAAATTTATCTATATATAATAATAATAAAATATTGCTTGTCTGTCTCCGTATCCGGTTTTTTGAATTTTTGCCGTGTCCCATATCCGTGTTTGTGTTGTGTTCGTGCTACATAGCTGAATACTACTCTAGTTTATAAAAATAGAAATCCTACTACTACATTACAAAATCCTTTTCTAGAACTAAATAGTCATGAATCTCTTGAGTCTTTTTAATACACGCGTCATTTTTTGAACTTGAACTTTGGTGGCAGTGTCAGCCCCATGATGTTCGTATCAATTGCATCCATAGATCACATGAGATGCAATATGGTCAGGATATACAGATGTCAAGGAAGAAATCCACTGGCAGGAAACAAGAAATTTCAATTATCTCAAATGATCAGATTGAAATTTTGCACCATTATGACCTAGAAAATGGTAAAATTTTAAATAGTGGTAATTTTGTAGGGAGGCTCACTCACAGAACACATAATGATAGACAAAAAGCCCATAAAGTGGGAACTTTGGAACCTACATGAAGGCTGATACTAGCCAATCAGCTGAGATGCAGGGAAAAAAAACAATGGCAGACACACTGAAGCATACACATTGTACAAGAATAGAACAAACATCTAACAGCATGGGCCTTGGATGCTTTCTCTTGGCTAATGCTAAGGGCCAGGAAACTAATATGCGTAGATATCCATAAACAGCATTTGAAAACTACCTAAAGGCTCCAGTAAAATGCTAGCATTAAGTCTGTGAGCTATGAAACATCATACAAGATACACGAAGGAAATAGAATGGTTGATGCACTGGTGATCCTACATAATGTAGGTCAAAAGAGCAAATATTTCTGCCTACAGAAAAAAGTGCCAGGGGTCCTTGAAAATCTCCTTGATGTTAAGTAGACTCGACCACGGTTCGGTTCGAACCAAACCGGAAACCGGGTCGAACCGAACCGGAAACCGGGTCGTTCGAACCGGAACTGAACCGAACCGATAAGAAACCAGTTCCAAACCAAACCAGAACCGGTCAAAAATCGGATCGATTCCGGTTTCTAATTTTCGAAATCGGACCGGTTTAGTTCAGGTTCTGTTCGGCTTCGAACCGGCATTATTTTTTTTCTTGTTGTGAGTGTGTGGTTCAAATCCTATAAACCTCCTCCCTCAGTCCCTCTCCCCGCAGCTCCCCTTTCGCCTCCTCCCTTTCCCCACAGCTCCCTGTCTGCCTCCTCCCCCTCCCTCGCAGCTCCCCCGCTGCTTCCTCCCCTCCCTACCTAATGCAGGAAGGCAGAGCCAAAGACCCAAGCTCAACATCGATTCAGATGCGAGCCCCGGTCGGTCGCCCCAACCAACTGATGAATGAGAAACTAACTGCAAGCAGAAGGCGCATCGGTCGACCACCCAGTCGACCGACACAACCCGAGGCCAAGGAATTTACAGTCAGTCGGCCACCCGATTGACAGACCTGAGTATGATTTCCAATTTGGATTGGAATTCTTAATTCTTTTGCGACTTGGATTCCCAGATTAAAGAAGAGTTTGAAGCCTAGTAAGATTCTTAATTTTTATTAGGATTATTTTTCTTAGACTTCTAATTGAAGTAGAAATTTTGTTTCTTTCATTTGGTAGTTTCTTTTTTAGGATTAGAATTAGTTACCCTAATTGATTTAGGACTCTTATAAATTTTTTTAATTTTCTTTTAGAAATATGTTATAGATTCCTAGTAGGAGTAGTACTTTTGTAAGTCTATATAAAGACCCTTGTATTCTTATTTTATAATCATCTTTTAGTCAATCTTTTATCAATAATTCTTTAATAAAATTTAGTTTCTCTCTCTTATTGCTCGTGGATTCGAGTTGCAATCCTTTGCTCGTGAATTCAAGCCCTGTTTTAAATATCGGCCAAGTCAGCAGAGATATCGTCCAATATCTCCTTTTTTGCCTGCTGTCAATACGATATGGGAAAATCGTTTGCAGCAAAAAACGGCCGATATTTGAAATATTGGCCGATAAAATGCCCGATATTGGGCGATAAATCGCCCAATATATCGCCCGATATGAAATAACTTATTTATTGCATGACTGCATGCAAATGTACATTATTTTTTATTGTCTTTGCAAGCATATTACATTATTTTTATTAGGTAGGTGATATCAATGACTCTAAACTAACTTTTAGTTATCAATATTTCATTATATATAGTGTCTGATATGAACGTCCGATATGCGCGCGTGTCCCCGATCTCCCCCGATATCCGATATGCGATATGAAAAACCCCCATCCGATACGATCCCCATATCTAATATTTAGAACCTTGAATTCAAGTGAATTGCTCGTGAATTCGAGTTGTCGTGTTCATTGATTCGAACACAAATCCCTACTTAAAGATTCTTTTCAGGGCTCGTCAGCACTAGAACGAGACCTAGTCTGCATTGCTCATCTTCGCCTCCCCGTCTGCGTAAATTGGTATCAGAGTTTCGACAAACGCTCCGATGATGGCCAGAAATGACGACAAGCAACCAAATATGTCCACAAGGATAGATATTTTTGAAGAGAGACTCAACACTCTTGAATCAACCATTGACATTGTAATCCAGAGCTCAAGAAGATCTCCCTCAAGCTTGATGATCAAGGCCTTACCGATGGTACGTACCGAAGCAGGCATGAACGTTCATCAAACAATCTTCCACCTCCACCTCCACCTCCAACAGGTCACCCTTATCAACAACCTCCACCACAACAACCGCCACCACATCAAACCTTCTATTCAAGGTATTTAGTCGATAACAAGTTATGCAACCTCATCATTGACAATAAAAGTTGCGGGAATTTGTTTCTAGAGCACTAATAGATTATTTGAAGCTAGAGACGGAACCATATCCTCATCCTTACACTGTTAGATCAAGAACCCCTCTATCAAGGTAACGAATTTTTGTCATGTTCCTATTTCAATTGGCAAGTTTTACCAAAATTTTGTTACTTATGATGTGATTGACATGGACACGTGTCGCATTCTTTTGGAGAGACCATGTCATCATGATGTTAACGCTACCCACAGAAGTAAGGAGAGCATTTATGTGCTTCCTTGAAAGGGTAAAAGAGTTGTCATGAGGTCAATTCCACTTGCCCCAAAGCCTACAAAAGAAGAGAAGCCACAACTCATGCCTATATACAACCAAGGTGAATTCTTCGTGGAACCAAGGAAGTCAAGCAAGGCCTTATTTTAGAAATAGTTCCTCCAACAGTTGAAGCTTCCAAGGAGGACAACAAATCACCGGATGAGTTCAAAGAAGTTGGGCACGACAAGTTTTTTGAGATATTACCATCCATGAAAGATAACCATCAACATGGTACGATTATTCTTTATAATTTTGAAGATCCTTTCCTACACAACAAGTCTACTCCATGTCACAATGTTCAACGTTTCCTTGATTGGAACTCAAGAATGAGTTCTTTTGATGAGGGAAGGACTAATGTAGGAAGGCAGAGCCAAAGACCCAGGCTTAACATGGGTTCAGATGCAAGCCTCGGTCGGTCGCCCAATTGATCGAGAAAAGAGTTGTCGATCGCTCTGTCGACCGACTGATGGACAAGAAATTGACTGCAAGCAGAAAGTGCATCGGTCGACCGCCCGATCAATCGACAAAACCCGAGGCCAAGGAATTTACAGTCGGCCGACCGCCCGGTCGACCGACCTGTGCATATCAACCATATATGATTATGATTTCCAGTTTGGATTGGAATTCTTAATTCTTTTGCGACTTGGACTCCCAGATTAAAGAAGAGTTTGAAGCCTAGTATGATTCTTAATTTTTATTAGGATTATTTTATTTAGACTTCTAGTTGAAGTAGGAATTTTGTTTCTTTTTTTGGTAGTTTCTTTTTTAGGATAAGAATTAGTTATCCTAGTTGATTTAGGACTCTTTTAAATTCTTTTAGAAATAGGTTATAGATTTTTAGTAGTAGTAGTATTTTTGTAAGTCTATATAAAAACCCTTGTATTCTTATTTTGTAATCACCTTTTAATCAATCTTTATCAATAATTCTTCAATAAAATTTAATTTATCTCTCTTATTTCTCGTGAATTCGAGTTACTATCCTTTGCTCGTGGCTTCGAGTTGTCACGTTCGTGGATTCGAGCACAAAACTCTACCTAAAGAATCTTTTTAGGACTCGTTAGCGCTAGAACGAGAGATCTAACTCGCGTCGCTCGTCCTCTTCGCTTCCCCGTCTACGTCACCACCCCCTCCCCCTCCCTGCAGCACCCCCTCCATCGGCTCCCCACCGGTTCAGGACCCAGACCCCCCCCCCCCCCCGGGGGGGGGGAACCAGGAACCGCTATTTCCGGAACTGGGGCCAGTCTAATGCTAAGGTGTAAGATGTTCCTATGAACAAGGCTTACATAAATATTATTCCCGGGAATAGGGAGAACAGATGCAGTTTCATTTGCAATAAATAAGAGGGGAAATCATTAATAAAACAATCATGATAATGTTAACGAGCCACTTATTCTTTAAGTGTGCTCCCAAATCTTACTTTTATGAGATCGCCAGACCTTAGTGTAACTGGAGCTATCTATCCTAGAAAATTAATCGAAGTCTTTACTGCATGTTCATATCAACTAAGTTAAACAATCCGACTAAGTAAAAAGTGATTAAAACAAATGAAATTTTCAATTGTAGATAAGTGACTCCATTACTCTCTTCAATACACCCAACTGAAACTTGCATCAAAGGATATCATGTGAAAATCATTATGTTAAACAACCAGAAACTTCTTTTGACTTAATATAGGAAAATGAACCCAATAAGTTATTGGTGAAAATCAAGCTAGCTTCAGGATACCGAACAAAACGCTTGATAGGCAGTACATGCATCCACAAAAAGATATTTGAGCTGGTATTGATTTTGTACCTACTGGGGAAAAAATGAACTTACTGGTCCAGCATCCAATAGCTTCGCCTCTGAAAATAAGGATTTTGCCCTCCATGAGCATAATAACAATTCAAAGCATCAACGTTCCCGACCTAACAGTGTCAAATATATGGATAGAAAAAAGCATCATTTAGACAAGGAATATTGAATGTGCAACGACTAGATCAGACACTGGACACGGATGATAACAAGTGATGAGTAAAAAAGAAACCAATATATTAATCATGTATGCAACATGCAACAACCACTATTTATACGAATAGTTACCCTCACAGATTTATTTGACTTCACAGCCAAGATAGATCCATGCACTCATAACTTCAATTGATCCTATTAAGAGTAGTATTAAGATTAGAATTCATATTGCATATTAAGAATAGAAGTTTCCTTATTATTCTTGTATTCTTGTATTAGAATTGTATTAGGATTTCTCCTTATCCCTTGTATCCCTATATATATATATATATATATATATATATATATATATATATATATATATATATATATATATATATATATATATATATATGGGCATTGCCCTCATCAATAAGATGCAATTCGATTTTCCCTTCTTCAATTATTGCAACATGGTATCAGAGCCAAGTTTCTTTTAATCGTCGTTGACAAATTGTTCATGCGCTTACGCTGAGCCGTGAGCATGTGCCTAGCGCCAAGCCATATTATGCTTCGTTCTTTTAAAATTCTTTTACCAATCTTCGGGCCACTTTCATTATCACCATCAACATCAACCATCAACAGCTCCAACCAATCAAGCGGTCAAGTTGTGAATCAATGAATTTCTCACCAATCTTCAAGCAAATCATCTCCACATCCATGCATCTGTTGAATATCTCTCCAATCATCTCTTGTTCGGAGAAATCAAAGTTCAACAATCCAAATAGTCCGCATATTTTGCTAGTCTAAGTCCATCTTCTGCAAGTTCAAATTTAACAAGTTCAACCATATTCACACCAAGCTACTACATTACGTGACGCGTCTACCGGTGCGCATCACCAGATTCTTTAGTTGTACTGATCTGAGTGCATCTACTGGCAGGCATCACCAGATTCATCTAGCTCCACTGGTCCGAGTGCGTCTACCTGTGGGCATCACCATATTCTTCTAGTTGCACTGTTTCGAGTGCGTTCTACTAATTGCACTGATCCGAGTGCGTCTACTGGCGGGCATCACCAGATTCTACTACTATAGCTACACTGATTCTAATTTTTTCTTTTTTTCTTTTTTATTTTATTTTTCTTGTTAGGTTTAGAGAGTTGTTTTGGCAAACTCATGCTGGTTTCCCACAATGAGTTTGAGAGCGGTGTTAAGAGTAGTATTAAGATTAGAATTCATATTACAGATTAAGAATAGAGATTTCCTTATTATTCTTGTATTCTTGTATTAGAATTGTATTAGGATTTCTCCTTATCACTTGGGTGTGTGTGTGGGGGCATTGCCCTCATCAATAATATGCAATTCAGTTTTTTCTTCTTCAATGATGAAAAATAGGATCAACCATTATCCTATTACTTTAGCATACAACAAGTTTCCTTCCTGTCAACTGACTGATACCATTATCGGATTGCTGTAGCAAGGATTCAAAGACTAAGGAGTGTTCTATTACTTTTACAACGAGTCTCCTCTTCATCAAATGATGGAAAATATGTATTGGATTGTTGTAGCAATGTAAGAGTAGCTTGAGGTTGTAAAATCCAGATTATTATATTTAAATAAATCTAACAATAAACAACATCTCCTTGGAAGTTCAATACTTGTAGTAACCACAATTGGAAAGGTGTACTTCTACCAGCTCTCTCTTCTCTAACTATGCACAGAACGTCGCTAAACAAATTAACAGGCCAAAATCTATGGTAAGATATACTCATAAGGAGGCTTTGTTCATTGTTATCTATCTCCCGTATTTTGGATTAGGCACCTGCTTTAAGGTGGTGGGCTGCCATCAAAATTAAACCTTTATTTCAGAAAAGGTCATTTTAGTGACCTGATTGAGACAAAACATAGGTTTGAATTTATCGGTACATGTAAATCATCATTTTAGTTTCAATCCTAAAACAACATCACAGGCTTATCTTCACCTTTTTGACAGCTTGATTAACCATATTACCATCCGGCATTGTCTAAATCAGAGAGATAACTGATGATATCATTTTCAATTGTATCTAAAGTCCATTGCTTATAGTCACGTGACTTTTGCATTCATAGCATCATTAGTCATTTTCTATTTTAGCTATGCATGCCAAATTCAGGACACATCGAATACATCAGTCTATTGTCTATTATCATCTTTATGAGCAATATTACCTTATCAGATGAAACCGGGTGGGAGAAGATCGCCTAACTGATTGTCATTGTCAAATATAAGTACAAACATCATAGGTAATATTTCTTCAAGATTTCTTTTGCCGGGTGCCTTTTTGGAGCATTTGGAGACTCGCCCCATTGTACATTACTGTAACAGAAAGCATAGTTGCCAGAATTTGACATGCATTGTCCACTAAACCAGACATCAATTTCTTTACTATCTCTGCCTCACCAGTAGCAGCACTCTCCTGTTGATGCCTGTTCTTGTTTCAACATAAAGCCTACTAAGATTTAAACTGAGTTGCAGTGTCATGCTTTGCTATTTCTTGATTAGAGATTTCCTTTGCTGTATCGACAGACAAACTGGATACTGCATCTTGCTCAAGGGTGGATAAAATACTAGAGCGGAGATATCACATACTTATCTTTTAGACATGATCTATTTATTTATATCGATATATTATCACAATCAACTAGATGGTCACCAGGAAATCAACATGCATGCAACATATAAAAAAGCTGATGTACTAAGCAAACAGCATTAACTTACTAAACAGATCTTCGTAACTGATTGTGTAACTTATTCTTCAGATCATCACAAAGCCATACATTTGCATTTCTGCTTTGCCTTCACACCATGGTGGAGTCACCAGGGCCGAAGTGTTTGGTTAAAATATTTTCCATCATCTCTAGCTATGTACAACTCTACTTAATTCTTATATCTTGATATCACCAACATTATGAGTTCACCACCATAATATATTAACAGAAACTGCACTTCTCATTGATTGCAAGGTGATTTATAAGATACCTCTTCCTGCCACAACCTTTTGGCTTTTCTCCAAATAAGTAGGATTTTGTAATATCTGCTATAAAGAATATTTTTCTGCAAATGGCAAAAGTATAAGGGGCCAAAAAGTTAATCAAACCTTGAGCCTCTCATGTGCTTCTCCAACATTTCTTCCATCTTTCTTTTTCCGCCAATTGTGACCATCTTTCCGGAAATATCGAAGTACCCTGCGGTTGAAAAGGAACAAAGAACCACCTGTCCATAAATTGAAATAAGAATACTAATAAGTATAACTTCTAAATGACTCTATGCAAGTACTAAATTAATAAAAATATCAAAATGTACAAGAAGGCGAGCTCTATTACTAGGTGGCTTTTGAGGGGTCTCTGGAGTAATGGGGTATCTCTCATGGTTCTGTAAGATATATAGGATTTCTGCAGGCCTCAACCAACGTATCTGAGCTTCTTTTTGCAGCTTATTGTAATCAAAACCTGAAATTAGATAACATTTAAACTGATAAATTACATAGCAACTTGATTAGAAACCATTCAATGTTAACTACAGGTGCAAACTGCAGAGCACAAGGCCCTAGGGACATTTTTCGTTTCCTAGGCTGGTACGTTTCAATTACATTCCTTATTAACAGGAGTGAAGTCAGTCATAATTCTGACAATATTCCAGTATCAGAAACAAAAAGCCAAGAACAGAATAACCTGGAGTTGGTAGGTATTGACTGAACAAAATTGCCAACACAATTCTCTGAGAAGCCAGTTCTTTTAGTTTTGAACTGCAACATCTAAATTAGATTGAGAAAAAGAATAACATTCTTTTTTTTAAGTCTCTTGGCCATGCATCCAGAAATTTAAGGACTCATCTGGCACTGATTGCTTCAAACCCAAGGTTTGCTTCTTGCTTCAGGCCTACGGTGATGTAGGAAGGCAAAGCAAAAAAACATGTTGAAATTGTTGACAAAACAATATCCTTGTCAACAGCCTACACTTCAGTTGTCGACAGGCCACTTCAACTGTCGACATATTGACTTCGACAGCGTTTTCCCCCCGAAAGTTGAGCTACTACAGTCTGTCAACATGCCTCTTCAGCTGTCGACAGTCATGGGAGTGTTAGCAATATCCGAATTTGAACAAGATTTAGTTTCTAGTTTGATTTGGATTCCAATTTATTTTATTTTTTATTTAATTAGCTTTCCTAGTTAGAGTAATATTCTTCTTTTATTGCCTATAAGGGCACTGTCTAGAAAGCGTAGGATGTGTTGGATCGAGTCAATCACTCCGAAATAGTAGTCAAAGGAGGGAGTCAAGAATTTCCTCGGGAACTCGCGTTCCTGGATCTCCTTGGGGAGAGGGGAATCGGAAATTTTGGTGGCTGAAAATGTTGGGTGGCTGTGTAACTTAGCCTCCATGATCTGCTTCTAGATCAATTCATCAGGGGTGTGGAGATCGAGGGACTTATTCCCGGGCTCTCCCTTTGTCTGTGCTAGATTATTCTGGAAGACGGCGACTTGGTCCTGGAGCTACTGGTCGAGCTGTCTCAGCTTTTCCTGTCCCGGAGGATATTCTCGCTGTCGACAGCCATCTGCTCTCGCTCGAGATCTAATTGTCTATTGTTCCTTCATCTGTTCCCTCATCTCGTAGAGCATGAGTTGGTCTTCACATTGTTGCGAGTCGGCTAGTTCTTGCGACTTTGAAGAGGAGGTGGTGTCTTTGGTGTCGTTTTGTCGATCCTCGGCAAGCCAGGAATCGTGCCCCCAGTGGCACTAGCTGCTCTTCTCCTAGTAGGGGCAGCATTGCAGACGATTGTCTGCTTTTTGGGGGGCCATCTATCTTTGGGAGAGTTTTTTTTAAGCAAGTTTTGGTTGTTCGGGGAGAGAGATCTGGAGTATAAGGACTTAGATCTCAATGAAAGTACCAGTTTGTGGTAAAAATTTTCTGACGTGATTTATCAGACGACCAACCTCACACCATAAGCAAAAAGGAGGGTTTATGACTGTCGAGTGACAATTAAAATCGCGACACAGAAATCAAACAGAGAGACAAAAGATTTTTACGTGGAAACCTAATGTGGGAAAATCACAGGGAGGAGGGAGAGAATTCACTATCTATCAACGGGTTACAAGGGATTCTCAGAAATATTCTGCTGATTACAGCTTCTCAGATTCCCCCATCTGGGATAGAGATCTCGGTGTATAATTACTTTTTGGTGTTGCTGTTGAAGGTGCGAAATTTTGAATCTCAATAGATGCATGATTTGCACATTGTGATTTCTTCAAAACTGTTCGGATCATGCCGCTTGATTGTTGGGATTGTCATGTAGAAGTCTTCGCCACTATCCATAATTGTTTGCACCAATATGGGCGTTGTAACATTTAGAATGTGAGGATGATCTGGCAACGTAACTGACTCCGTGAATTGATGGGATTTTGTTATTGAGCTATATGTAGTATGGAGGCAGGAATCTGCGCGGAGAACCTTTGTTGCGGAGATCGGGATCTCCGACTTTTAGTCTATGTGGAGGTCTTCGTTGCGGAGGTCAGGGCCTTCTGCTTGTAGCCTACACAGAGGGTCTTTGTTGCGGAGGTCGAAGTCTTCAGCTTGTAGCCTGCGCGGAAGACCTTTAACTTGTGACCTGTGCAGAGGATGGGACGAGGCCTGGGGTTTCCCTTTGGGCCCGTAAAAGGCTAGCCAGTATGTTCGATATGTTTGTTTGTTTGGGACACCAGTCGCGATTTTGACAAAGGGTCAAAATATGATCACTATAGTTGCGCGAAAGAAGAGCTTATTTACCTTGCCTTAATTCAAGAAAACTGAGTTATGCCTTAATTAAGATGGATAATAAGAAGTTTTCGTTCTTAGTATTTCATCACTGCCCTACATTTCCGAAACAAGTAAAGCATGGCATTTCATGATTCAAGAGTTCTCAAGATTAGGCAAAGGAAAGTTTTTCCAGATAACTGCAAAAGCCAAGCAACTGCAAGTATCTTACACTTCATGATAATTTGGTTCAAGATGACAAATGTTGGAAGATAAAACCTAAGTGATACAAACTCACCCAGAAAAATATTTTGAATCCAGTATCAAGGTGAATGAATGTAATATCCTAGTTTATATATATTTAATGTTTATATGTAATAATAAAGTCTAATTTCTTTTAAATCTTATTTTCTTATTTCCCTCTTTTTTCTTAGCTCAACAAGTCTAGCCCACTACCTCTTTCTTTCCCTTTTCTTTTCTCTTCATCTCAAGCCCAAGCTCAGGCTTCACTTCTATCTTATTTTCCTTTTATTTTCTCTTCATTTAAACCGAAGCCCAAAGGCCCACCACCCTCACTCTCTCACACTTTTCTTTCCACTTTTATTTCTCTCTCTTTTGGCCCAATGCCCAGGCCCAACTATTCCTCCCACTGTAGATACTTCTCCTTCTCCTCCACTTCATTCCCTACAAAACCCTAACCCTAGTCCCTGCAACCGCCGCCCGCAGCCTCCTCTTTCTTCACCTACACACGACGCCGCACACGAGCGCAGCACCTGCTCCTCCTCCGCCAACTCCTTTCTCGTGTGCCAACATCACCTTCTCCGTCGCGCTTGTTACCACCTGCCGTCGTGCTGCCCTCTCTCCCCTTAGCCACCTCCTCTCTCATGCAACCACCGCACCACCCTACCACCTACCTTCTTTCCTGTGCATGCACCTCCTTCCTCTCTCCGACCACTACCGCACCAACTCATCTCAATCGCGACCTCCACCGGCGCCAACCATCGCCTCCATCTTCTTCCTCTCCCCTTCAATCGCGAACCTCCACAATCGCCACAGGCTCCTCCGCCTTCCACAGTTCAAAGAATCGGCCAAATCGTATCCGTCTCGGCCCTCTCTGAGACGAGTCCGAGTCACGAGTCGGTTGACTCAACTCAAAGGAGACCGACTCGCCGAGAATTGGAGTTGACTCGATCAACTCGGCCGATTCACGGCCGAATCGGTCATGACTCGGCCGAGTCGATCGAGTCGACTCCAATTCTCGGCCGAGTCAGGTCGAAACGTATATTCACCTGTGACAAACGGGTATAAAGAAAAAAAAGAAAAGAAAAAAACTTACCTCTTTTTCACTCAGATCTGGAGATCGCCGTCGCTGCCCAATCGTCGCCGCTCAGATCTGGACTCTGCAGCCACCTCATCGCCGTCGGCCGCTCCTCCTCAGCCCAGGTGATGTTCCTCCCTCTCTGTCTCTTTCCCTCTCCCTCCCTCTGTTTCTCTTTCTCCCCCTCCCTCTCACCCGCTCTCTCTATCTCTGCCCCTCTCCATCTCTCACCTCTCTTTCCCTCCCCCCTCCTCTGTCTCTCTCTCCCCTCCCTCTCTCACGCGCTCCATTTCTCTCCCTTTCATCTCCCGTCTCTCTCTGTCTCTTTCCCCTTCCCCTCCCTCTCTCTCCCCCTGTTTCCGATCTCTCCCCCTCCCCCTTCGAGGTATAAGAGAAGCAGATGATGATGGTGGTGGTGAAGATGTGAAAATTTTATCCAGTTCTAGTAATGATGATGGTGAAGATGGTGATGATAATAATGACAGTGATGGCGGCGTCGGTGATGATGACAATAATGAGGGCAACATAGTACTAATGGAGGAACTTACAGTCTTGAAGGCCATATGCAAATGCTGAGTTTGACATCAGGTCAACACTATAGTGTGACATATGTCCATGACTACAGACCACAAGTTGAGAGATCTACGAGCACTAGTATTGGTTTATCTACTTACTGCAAAGATGATTATGATGATGATTTTGTGCCTCATCGCAATTCAATGTGAAAATAACTACATTAGCATGTCTTTATGAATATAGTTTGTGCAATTTACTATATTGTGCATGTATTTTGATATGCTTCTACCGACAACGCGTCTATTTATGCTTTCGCTTTATGTTTAGTGTGCTAAGTGATATATTTTAGGCATGTGATACATGAATGTGGTGTCTACATTTTTTTAAGATTTGTCGTGATTTTTTCAGAATTTTTTGAGCTTTCTATGTAGCGTTTTGCGCGTATCGCCCGAGACCGATCCGAGTCGCCGAGACCGATCCGTCTCAGTGCCGCCGAGTCGGCGGCTGAAACCGCGACTGTGAACCATGCCGCCTTCTTCCTCCTCGCCTTCATGCCCAACCACCACACCGACACCCATATCCCAACTGCAACCCAAGTCGCCGCCTTTCTCATCCACGCACTCACTCTCCTCCCTTTGTATCTTTCTACCTCTTCCTCTTTCTTTCTCTTTCCATTTCTCTTTTTTTGGGTTTTTCACAACCTGACCCGGCTGCCTGCTCATAAACTGAACTGAATTCAAGTATTAACCCGACCCGCAACCATAGTCCAGACCCGTTAGAGCATTTTCAGACAGTGCGGTTCGATTTTCGGGTCGTATCTTGGTCGTCTGAAGCCCGATTCGAACAATTTTTGAGACGCTAGAATCAGAGAGACCAGAGCTGCATATCCGTTATAACTCAGAGATCTGTTTACTCTAAGAGGGAGAAGGAGATCATCACTAAATCAAACGTTGGATCTCAATCATCATCAAAGGCAAGTGCCTAGAGTCCTCTTCTTTTCTTTGATTCAATAGAAATCATGTCTAGGACCCTCTTTCATGATCCTTCCCATTATTTTAACTAGACTCAATTATTGTAGAACCATCATGCTTTATCATCATGTATTGTTTTTGTTATTTGCACTAATGAATCATTTCATGCTAGATAACCATCATGCTTGTAGTGTTGATTACTTCTTGTTTAATACCAACATTGAATATATATATATATATATATATATATATTTTATAGCTTTCTTGAATATCATAAATAACATATTTTCATTGAGACACATTATTGTTGATACTGGACTTTCACGCATGTTATTGATATTGCCTCAAGTTAATTACTCGTATGAACTATACTTGAACAATTTCTACATGATGACAAATAACGAATATGATTGATCTTGTTCACGTAGAAAGACACCATGGTATAAGAATTACAACATGAACATCTTGGACATAAACACATGAACATGAATACGAAAGTTAAATGGCATGGATGAACACTTGTGTGAGACATATATTTGAGGAATTACTTGGAAAAGTGATACATGGTGATTACATGGGCTTGACAAGGACATGGTGGCATGATTGTTCTTGGTATTTGGTTCACACAAGGATGTTCATGTTCTATAATAAAATAGTTTGCAAAACAACAAGACACGGGGGCTAATATGAGAAAATTGATAATGAGAACTGAGGAAGTGTATGTATAAGGTATGGTGGTGTTTATTTTACATGGTGCATGTCACTTTGTGACATGGGTTATTGATGAGCTCATTCTACTCATATGCTACTATACTATATTACTCCTGGCATAATTTCCCGCTGAGGTACAGAGACATTTTTTTCACTAACAATTTTCAAGCAATGATAATCATTGATTGATATGCTAGAATAGGCTGTCATATGGGACAGTTATTTTCAATTGACATGCATAGTAGGCGTAGGATGGGATACGCTCTACTGCACATGGCAGTTGGAGTACTCTCACCTAATTAGTAACTCTAGGGATATATTCATAATTAAACCTTATAGTTGTATGTTTATTGGGATGATTTCTACTGATTAATTGTTTAGTTGTACTTGTTATACTTGACTTACTTCATACTATAACTATACTTATATTTTTTGAATGCTTATTTATTATCATGACTTGAATATTGTATGATTAGTTTCGGTAATAAACTTATGCTACAAATACATGGTTATGTAATGAAAATAAGTATTATGTAACTGCATATTGCATATCATTTCCTTGTTCATATACATCTGTGTGCTCCACACATATTGCATATTTTCTTTTTTTTGTTTGTACTTGTCGGGAGATTCTAACTCTCTAGGGTTTGCTTACCCTAAATAGTGTAGAATACATGAAGATATCAGCTGAGGACAAGAAGTACTATAAGGAGCCAACTGGAACTTAGTAGAAGACTTGGACGCTATTTTTAGTTATTTGCTTTCTTTTATAAATGTATGAATAAGAGAGTTTGGACTCATTCTCAGTATTTGAATTTGTACAAGTTATTTGGTTGTGAACCCTTTTAGTCGAAGAAATATTTTGATTAGTTTTGTTTCATATATGTGTACTCTATTTGAACCTGATATGTATATGCAGCAGATAAAAAAGAATGACATAATTTGCAGGTTAGAGGCTTAGCATGCACCTTTGAGCGTGTCGTCGGCCCAAGTCACGTGCTTAGCTCGCTATAATGAGAAGCAGGGTGTGACAATGAAGGAAGAAACCAACTGGGAGCAAGAAGTCCAGGATTGCTGAGATTTTGAAAAGCATGGGTACCTTAAAACCGGTTATCGCACAATTCTAAGTTCACTTACCCAAGAAGCTAGCATAACAACCTTAGCTCTAATCACCATTGTGTGAATTTGAAACCCAAAGCCTGTCATTTGCTAATTGAAAAGTTTAATCAAAGTTTGATCCTCAGGAAACTTTCTTATAATGTATTGCTGCAAGCAGCAAGCAGATATAAATCCAATATTCCAGAGTCTTATGAATTCGGAACCTAAATTAATTGAATTTTATGCTTCTCTATCAATACAACTAGAGGATAAGTTGACCAAGATTGACCTCAAGTCTACACCGACATCAAACAGAGAAAATATGGCAAGAAATCCAAATTTCACTTCCATCAAGAAGAATGTGGAGGTGGAGCTCTCTAAATTACGCCCCCCTAAAAGCAAGAAACACAAAAAAAATACTACAGTCGATGCGCTAAGAAAGTTCTTACTTAGATTCTAAGATTCTAATGCAAGAATTTTGAACAACAAACTTTTATAAAAATGGGAGAAAATTAACCAATCGACCACAAAGTCAACTAATAGAGATCAACGTGAAAGCAATAATAAATCACGGGCCGCATATATTCCACAAAAAGAAAAAGGACGTTTCACTTCAATCAACACCATGCACAATTTAAGCACAAATCGCCATTACATGATTCTAATTCAAAGCATCTCAAATTAACCAGAAATAGAAAATTTTCATCAAATCACACTCCGATTTATACTCAAATTACCAGTGAAATCATTCAAACTTTCAGTCAAGAAAAGAGATACACATGAAATTTAGACAAAGAAGTGATCAGACAGAGGGAAAATAAAAGTACAAGAATTACCTTGTCGGTTCATTTTCGTGAGCTCGAAGGAACAGCTTCGATCGCGATGGCATTCGAAACTGAAGCGAGGCGAAGGGTTTAAGAATCTCTAGAGTGAGAAGAAAAAAAACCCTAGAAATTGCAGAGAGAGGGAAAGAGCGGAGAAAGAGGGAGAAAGAGACGCGGCTTCTCTTCTTTTTTATTTCTGGAGAAATCTACAAAAATGAGAGAAATGTTTCAGACAAATAAGAAAAATGGGAAGCTTTTTCTTTTATTTTTTTTTTCTTTTTTTAGTTCGTTTAAGAGAGGAGGTTGAGCATGCAGCTGCTCGCTGTTGTTGCTGTGGGGTACTATCCATTGTCGCATTGACTAAAATAGTAAAATGGTGGTTTTGAATTTTTTTTTTTTATTATTATTATAAATAAAATTGACTCATTGACTACAATTTTTGAAACCAGACTCTATTATGGAATGTTCTGGTCCCCGTGTGCGTGTGTGTGTGTGGGTGCGTGGGGTGGGGGGGGGGGGGGGGGGGGCGGCGTGGGGGGGGGGGGGGGGGTGGGGGCGGGGGGTTGGTTTCTTGAATGCCGTATCGACTATATTTAAATTAAAGAATAATAAAAAAAAAAGAAATAACAAACAAACAAACAATAACACATTTAGTTTAAGAATAAAATTAAAACTTCAGAAAAAATAATGCATACTGGAGAAGGACAAAAATGAAAGTGGCGGCTACTAAGTGATTGAGAAAAAAAAATTTGAGATAGGCTTTGAATTTTATTCCTTACACTTATGGGTTATGTAATATAATTGATATTAGTAGTTAGATTAGATAAATGCATATCTTTTAATAAGTCAATTCATTTTAATAATGAGTCGGACACATTAAAAGCCTATTTATTACTATTTAATATTAGTGTGTGTATATATATTTAAGCAACGAGTATTTTAACTGGTTTTGATCCGACTGGGTAATACAGACCATGCCCATCCCTACCCTATGACTAAACAGTCATGTTGATAATTAACATATTAAGCCTCAAAATCATGCATGAGATAGCCAGCATCTTGCTATTGCGACAGGGCACAGTAGTCAGAACCATATGTTTCTCAAAAGTGATCAAGAATTCTGAGCTGTGAACTTCGACTCAGCATGTACAGTCCAGCTTGAAAGTTTGGCCCGTAGGTTTTGAGCTCATAATTCCCTAAGGATGTTGTTAATATGTTAGGATTTTGTCTTATTTTTAAGAGGAGATGATAGTCCAACAAGATCCAAATAACTTGGAGAAGATGATGGCTTGAAGCAGAAAGAAACAGATCTAAGTTTGATGCAGAGTAGTCGACTAATACACAGAATAGTCGACTAGACAGAATGCAGAAAGAAACAGTTTTACAGTAGTCGACTAACTAAAATTATTAGTCGACTAATTGGAGGTATTAGTCGACTAGCCTTAGGAATTGGTCGACTATACGCAGTGTTTCTGAAGCAGAATTAGTTTCCTCTTTTCAGGTGCAAGTTCCCTTATTCTGATGGGATACGAATTCGACTAAATTCCTATTCAATGAAGATTTATTTATAAAGATTAAAGGGTGTAAAATCCTTTTAGATCAAGAAGATCAACTACTAATAGAATTGATCAAGATTCTTTAGCTATCCAAAGGCCAAGATCATCTCATAGTCCAAATAGAAATTGTAATATAAAAACCTCTAAATTAGGTTGTAACCAAGTATTATAATTGTCTCAAACAACATAGAATTTCTGAATTCTCAAATAAAAGAGACCAGAGGAAGCGAAGAAAGAGAGGAGCAAGTTGAAGGTGAATAAAGAACCAATTAATTAATATAAAAGGACTAAAATAAAAAACCAAGAATCTCATTAGACTTTGAAATTAATAAAACTCTTAATTAATATAAAAGGACTAAAATAAGAAAGAAAATGCCAAGTCCAGAATTGATCCTTTATGAGAGAGCTTAGGCATGCTTCACGGACATAGGCACGATTATTTATATACTTTCTTTCTTTCTTTTTTTTCTTTTTGAAATGTAGATCATAGCGTGTTGCATTTGAACTCTACACTTCTTGTCCACCGAAAAAAATTATCACTGCGACACTAATGCTTGCAATAACATGATAATTTCATTTTGCTTTCTGAGAATAAATCTGGCCCATAAAAAAAATTCAACCTGTTCTCCATCAGAATCAATTATGCACCAGTGAAGAGAAAAATCACATGGGTCAATGTCAATGCAAATTTAGGCACAGACCTCTATTTTAAAAGACTAAGGGTCTGTTTGTTTCGTTGCAAAACGTCGCAAGTCGTAAGTCGTAAAATGAGAATGGAAAAAGTGAACTGTAGCAAAGAAAATATATTGTGTTTTACGGTGTTTGGTTGATAAAGTGAAGTGTAAATGAAAAAGTATATGTGTTTTTACAGTGTTTGGTTGATAAAGTGAAAGTGTAAATGGTAAAGTAATTGTGTTTTACGGTGTTTGGTTGGTAATGTAAAAGTGTAAGTGGAAAAGTTGACCACAAAACTAACTGTAACAGTGATTTAAATATTATAAATACTATTAAATTAAATCTATTATTGCAAATTAAATTGTATTAATAAATTTGAGATAAAAATTAATAATCTTAATATTTTATTTATAACAATAATATTAATAAAATATTCGTATAAATAGTAAAATGTTACTAAAATATTAACTAAATAAATAATATATTTTAAGAAAATCTAAAGAACATTAATAAAATTTTAAGAATACTAATAAAATATAAATATTAAAAATGTTACAACAATAATAAAATATAGTTATAATATTATAATATTAAAAAATACTTGAAAATTATTATAATATAATTTTATTATAATATAATTTTAATATTATAGAAATATAAAATTAATAAAGTAAAATATAATTATAATTTAATAATAAATTATCATTATAGTATTATTATACTGAATTATTATTACAATATTAGCATAATAAAATATTAATTAATAAAATATTATTATGATATTAATAAAGTAATTTTTTATATTAAAAAATAAAGAATTAAATATATAGTAATTTTATATTAAAGTATAATACTGTTATATTAATAAAATATTAACTCTAAATAAAATAATAAAAAATGGAATAAGTACTAATAAAATAATAAAATATTAAATAAAATATTAAATTAAATAGTAAATATTAAATATTAAAATAATAAAAAAGTTAAAGATTAAAAATATAAAATAATTAAATAATTAAATAAGAAATTGAACACTATTAAAATATTAATAATTAATAATATTTAATTATATATTGATTATCAAGTAACCGTTTTGAACTGTAAGTGTACTACAAGTCAGAGTTACATGACCACAAAATTAACTGTAGCAACTGCAAGTGGGAAAATATGAGTGTAAAAGTGAGATTTACATGACCACAAATTTAACTGTAGCAATTGCAAGTAGGAAAAGAAGAGTTGTAAAAGTTTTTGCATTTTACATTTTGCAAACTAAGCCAAACAAGTGTAAATGGTAAAGTTGCAAAATGTTTTACATTTTGCAAACATTTTGCAACCTACCAAACACGCCCTAAGTGTGAAAATATCCTATATTCATTCCAGGTCAAGTCAGACCACCCAAAACTATCACAATTTCAATGAGAAAAAAAAAAAAAAATCCATACATGTCACAATTTTCCAACAAAGACTGTGGACCAGCATTACATTCACTATATACATCACATTACGCTCCTTCGGCCGATAAAAAGGAAAAAAAAAAATGCAAAAACATGTTTTGTGAGCCCTACAATAAAACGCGTGTTTTTCTCTCCTCTTTCGGCCATCCATCAGATATGATGAATTGCCGACAGCGTGCGAAGGACCGAATGGTCCTCCCCTCTCGAAGGAGCTAACCCGCTTCCCACATTTTAATAGACAAGCAAAAAGTGGGCCTGCACGAGAGAAACGTGCAAGATGTGAGCAAACTGACAGCATAAATGGAATCAGTGAGAGGCAAGCATCATGTGGTATTAACAAGAAAAGATCTACATTTTCATATCAAATATATGGAGCCCACAAAATTACCATAAGAATGTCCTTATAGAAAAAATTACAGTATCATGTACATTCAGCAAGAATTATATTCCAATGATTTCCATCTGATTGAAGAGTGTCTGGCAATTTGAGAATTTCTTGTATAATGTGAGAACTTTGAAACCAGGGCTGTATTTGGTACAATGAATCTGATGAAAGAATAGGAACGTGAAGAAATTGGTTTCCTTTCGACTAGATACTCAAGCAAAGTGATTGAAGCAGGAAAACTGCACACTGTTTTCAGGTCAGAGGCACTGAAAATCAAAGACAAGTATCAGACACATTTTATCTCTTCTCCATTTCCTTCTCTTTTTTGTACACAAGCAAGGGCATCCTTTAGAAGCTTCTCCTCAAGTAAGCCATCACGCCGAGTCCTGCAATGAGGGCAGCACCTGCTGCGACAGCGCTGTATGCTGATGCCCACGCATCATGGTCTGCAAAGTCCACGGCTCCAGATCTGACCCCCTTTGTACGTTTTCTGCCAGCACCTGAGTAGTCCAGATGCAACCTTAAACCCTGCCGAAAAGGAAAAAGAAATTAAAAGTAAGGAGAAGAAAAGACAATAAAAAGTTTGTGCTTGAATAAATCTGATAGTTGGGATTGAGTTGAATACAAGTTTGGACCATAGTTAATAACAGTGCATCCAGTTTGTACTAGCAAACTGAGTTTTAAACTTATGATAGATACCAACTGGTGGATGCAGATACAAACTAACAATTCTTGGTAATTAGAGATAGGATAAAGTAAGGATTGTGAGTCTTTATGATAGCAATTGATTAAAGGAAGGAAAAGAAGAAGAAAAGACATTAACATTTTCTGCTTGAATCAATCTGATAGTTGATTAAGTTGAATAACAGTTTGGACCATCAGTGCCTCCAGCTTATCTAGCAAACTGAGTTTGAAACTTATGATAAATACCCAACCGGTGGATGCAGATACAAATCAACAATTCTTAGTAATTAGTGATAGGATAAAGTAAGGATTGTGATCTGTACCGTAGTAGGAATTCTCTTCAATGTGGTATATATTCTCGCCCTTTAATACCAATGATACACAATTTAATTCTTTCTAAATTCAGGTTTCATGGTATTAGAGCTTAAGATCCTTTTCTTCTCTCTTCAAAATTCTTGCCGTCACCCCCCCCCCCCCCCCCCCCAAACAAAAAAAAAAAAAAAAGGAGTTTGCCTTGCGCTCAACAATAATAAGAGATTTGAATCGAATTCTTGCATTGATTCGAAAGTAATCGAGGCTGATATTAGAGCTGTTCCTGCTCTAGATCCCGCTACAAATTTGCTTGATTTGGTTGCAACCTGATTCACTTGTGCACTCGATGCGGACCTGTAGACCCCTGCAAACCCGGTTGCCCAATCCACCCCACTCCATACATTGTATTCTTGAATTAACGGCTTGAATTGATTTGGCCATAAATTAGTCATGATCCAAGTGCCTCATAGGTTTTTTTTTTTTTTTTTTTGGCATATTGGTTGGTTCTGTTTCATTTGATTTTGCTTAAAATAGCTAGCTTTGTACATATAAAAGAATTAAACTAATTAAATAAATCTCTGGAGTTGCGACTCTTGTATTCTTAAATTGCCCAAGTTAAATGTCAAACTAACTGGATCCAATTATTGGGAGTGGACTAGTTTTGTCTAGCTACTTTTTGATGCCTTTGATTTCACTGATCAGGATGGTACTCCGCAACTCGCATCTGATAATAAGAAGGCAGTCGGTGGCTCTTGTAGATCATATAACACGTATAATTATTTTTTCCACTATCGATATTGATGTCACATGTAACTATTCAATCTCACTAGTACTTATGATATGCGGCTACATCTTCTGTCTCTATTGGCAATCAAGTCATGCTCATGCCCTTGGTATCTATTAGTAGTTATCCATCGCTCATCAAGGTGAACACTCCATGCAAGAAATATATACTTGCACGAAGAATATGTTGTCACGATTGGTAATTTTGGAGAGCCTTTATGTAAAACACGTAGTACTTGCGATTAGGCCACAGAGCAAAAATGCCTACGAGATCCACAAACTTTATTTTGGTTCTTGATGGACCTTCGTTTCGTGAACAGATTCTTCATAGGTCAACACTGCCTATTTTAGATGTCTTTTAGTTGATCTACTTGCTGAAGAGACTCGTCAAAAGATGCAAACACTTCTATCTCACTTGCTATACTTTGTTTTGTCTACTAGGGCAAAGAAGTCTGCCAATACTAAGAATTTTACCTACTCCTTCATTGAGGGCTCTTCATTTTCTTCACCAACCTATTCAAAATTCATCGTTGGTAGGAAAAACATGACAGATGTACAATGTAACTGTTAAAAATTATATATACATATGATCAGAGATTATTACAGAAAGAAGTAGTACAACAACTTTTATTTCTTATGTAGCAATTGCCACTCCTTTTCCTAAGCCTCAGATTTGCAAGCCAATCATATTTGTGTTTCTACTGGCCCATTTGTAGTTAATTTTTTTCGCTGTTATAGTTAATGAAAACTCATACCACAGCTGCCACTGCGCATCTGCCTCTTACATCTCTGGTCATACCTTTTCTATTACTCCTACATCCACAGATATTCCTAAAGATCTACGAATAATAGATTCTGATGCGTCTTTTCAATGTTTTCATATGTCATCTCAGGCTCTGTTGCTTTTCATGCGTCACCTCTATCTTCTCGCCTTGATATACACCACTGGTGGTACAAATATTCCTCACATGCATTAGAGATCTCTCATAGGGTGATTCTCTGTACCTTCTATTTTCCACACATTAAATCTCTTTCAAAATTTTATATTTGTCAAACTATGGACTGTAACTATGTTGTTTCATTTGGTTCTACCTCTTGCTCTGTGCAAAACCGCCACACCAGCGTAATTCTTGACCAGAGACAAAGACAAAAATGGTTTTACATCATGCATATCCTTCATCTACCTTTCTAACCTACATTTACGAACTGCTTGATCCTTTCTTTGATCATATGCCCTGTTCTCCATTTCATTTATCTACACAATGACTTTAAGTCCTAGTTAATAACGGTATCTTACATAGTTTTTCTGTTTCTGATATTTCTCCTTGTATTGGGTGTCAACTAGCTAAACAGTCCACCCAAGCCTTTTCTCCTAGTCAATCATAAATCTTGTAAAGTTAGTGCATTCTGATGTATGGAGACCAACACCTATTTCTTGTTGCAATGAGAAATGTATACGTGGGTATACTTTATGCAACATCACTCTATGCTCTCTCAAGTTTATTGAAATTTTACTTCTATAATTTGTATTCAGTTTGGACCCCCAATCAAGGTTTTTCATTTTAACTCTGGGGGATATTTGTTTCATGAATTTCATCGTATTCTAGCAAACTAGGGTATTCTTCTACTCTCGTTTTCTGTCTTATTCTCTCACCTTTGGGATTTCTTCATCGTGCTTCCTTTGCATGAATGAAATAAGTTTTCACCTCGATCTGATATTTGTGGTTTTTTTCCTTAGGTATAGTCTTGAACATGAGGGTTATTATTGTTATGGTGCTGCTAAATGGTGCATTCACAGATTGAGAGATGTAACTTTCCTTCTAAGCATGTTCTTTACTATTCTAGACATTTTTCTTATTATAGATGTGCATCATCTACTCTTAGTGATCTTTCCTTCTTTGACTTCCCCTACATTTATTGTGACCTCTGGATACACCACCACCAACAACAACAACAACAAAATCCACTGATCCTGCGAACTCTGAGTCTATTGAACCAAAAAAAACCTGTCAAACTTAATAGTTATGGGCCATCACCTGATGTACACTAAACTGTTGATTCACTTGCTCCTCTCATGGGCAATAATACACCAGCTATCCATCACCTCCCTCTTTATGACATAAAGTCGCAACAGTTTTTAAGTTGCTTGTCTTCATTTAGTCCAGGTTTTCTTGCTTTTTTGCAACCATTCATTCTCGTATGAACTGACTTCATATCGTCAGGTAGATTCTGTTCCAGACCAGTAGGACACTTATGACACATAAATTAGCAGCATTTCAAAAAACTGGTGCTTGAGAACTTGTCACGTTGTCTTGAAGAAAAGTTCCTATCAGTTGTAAATGGATCTATTAAATTAGGATACCATCTGAGGCTTAGTGAAACATTATAAGGCTCGTTTTGTGGCACGAGATTTACCTAGGAGTATGGCATTGGTTACAAGGACTTTTGCTCCTGTGACTACGATGGCATCAATTCGGTTCTCATAGTTGTTGCCTCCTTTAAGCAATGACCTTTATATTAACTTGATGTAAAGAATGCTTTTTTACATGAAGATTTTCACGAGGTGGTTTATATACAGCCTCCTCCAGTTCTTCTTCATCTGTCGTCTTATGCACATTGTATGGTCTCAAACAGACGCCTCATCTAGTCTAGTAGTTCTTGATTTTATCAACGCTGATCATGCCATTTTCTTTATGCTTCTCAAGGTTGCACTAATCTTTTTCTTTTTGTTGACAATATGATTATTCATGAGATAATGTTGTTTTTCTATAATCTGTGAAGACTTCTACATCAGCAGCTTGAGACGAAGCATTTGAGATTGCTGCGTTATTTTCTTGGTATTGAATTTGTCTATGGACTCCACAGTTACTCCTCTTACAGTAAAACTATATAGCAGATTACACATGGTGCATGGACCAATAGTACTATGGTACTCCTCTTCAACTTCATCAAAAATTGTCACCTGAGATAGGTGAGCCATTGGAGAATCCCACTCGGTTAGGTGCTTTATTGTATCTTACCGTTACAAGACTAGGTATAGCTTATGCAGTTCATGTGAAAAGCCAATTTGTTCAAACCACCTATCTCATTGTACTATGTTGACGCTGGTTAGAATTTTTTTTTTTTTTTTGACAAAAAGACTGTGAGGCCAGGAAAGCCCCCGGTGTTTCATTAATAAGTTGATGTGAAATGAGTGCCCTATGGTGTAGATAATCAGTGATAAACTTAAATTTCGCAATGTTTCACCAAAAATATGATCTTTGGTAGGAAAGAATTTAAAACTAACAATGTAACAGGATGGATTTAACAATTATTTGCATTTGTAGTTTAGACAACCAACATCTTAAGAATTCAATGGCAATACTCAGTTAATACGAAAAGTCTTATTCGCAATATCAAGTTCAACAGATAATAAAGATAACAAAATAACACACGATCTCACAATTTATAGTGGACAGCAAAGTAATATGATAATAAGTTAGAGAATAAATCTACTGAATCATCCAATTGATAATCTGATCAATCAAACAGAAAATTACCCATTGATGTTCTCAGGATTTTCAATGTTGTACGGATTGATGCTTGTGTTGTTGAACTGGCATTTGATTAATGTACTGATCTTCGTTTATTTACTGGGTGATGTTGGTACTGCTAACCTGTAGCTGATCTGTCACTTATGTCGTTGATATTGCAGGTGTGTTGCTTGATCAGGAGGATGGGAATGCTTACGTACGAGCAGGCAACACGACTTGGCTTCGGGCTGTGGTTGTTGGCACTGATGAAGACTAGCGCCGGTGGATGTTGACGCACACCACGGAAAATGGTGAGATGTGATGGCTTGTTGTGGTGACAGTGAAGGAGCAGTTGATGCTTGAAGGCAGGGCAGCAGAGAAGTTGTTGCGGATCGCGGCGACCTCGTGAAGGAGAAGGCGGGCTGAGGAGGGTATCAGCTTTGATGGAAGAGGACGAAACTGTTAGCGGATCTCAGGATGAGGATGTTGACGAGCTTGAGATGCCGGTGTCGGCGTTCGACGGCGGAGACGAAGAGGGAGGAGCTGCCGTTGGGTTCTCTTGCGTGGGAGGTTGAGGAAGAAGGGAGGTGGGTGGGATTTGTTTGCTAACACAAGTTGTAAAGGATAGGATTTTTATTTTGATATCTGTTGTTTTTTTTTTTTGAATGGATGCAGATGCACCAAAGTAAGGCCGGTTCACGCAATGGAGAAAGAAAACAAGGCGTGGAGATAATTACCTTATAACTAATATTGGATTGGAATTTGTCATTGGATCAAGACATGATGGACTTGGGCTCTCTTCTTGTGCTGGCAGCTCATGCAGGGAGAGAGGTGGCAGTGAAGAACAGGGGAGGAATTGAGATAGGTTTTGTATTGAGATTTGAGATAAGGAAGAGATAATTAGGATAAAGATTCACACTAAACCTATTTGAAAAAGAGTTTCACACCCAATCTCCAGTTGATATTTTCATAACAGAAAATAAAAATTTCATTAAAACAAATCTTCATCCCTTTACAGCTTATTAGACTTTTGTCATTATAGACTTACAAACTGAAGACTTTCTCCACGTAGTCGATGTGAGACTAAAAAAATGGAGAAATATAAAGTTAAAATAAAGAAAATAATATCGACTCAAATAAATAAAAATATAAACTCCAATCAACTGAAACAACTCGAACAGTGACGCTCCTTAGATGTCCGCATCATAAATACTTAACGAAATAATCCCCAAGAATGGAGGGAACAAAGATGTAAAAAAACTAAATTGTTCCACCCGCAAAAGAAAAACTCCAACAATGGGTCACCGTACTTTCAGACATCATGAAGACGCCTCCGTATTGCATTCAGGCGGCTAAGCAACCTTGCAAGCTATGCTTATTTTCCGACTAACTCCAACCATCCTTCTCACTCCATCCTCATATGTCATCAGGGTTCCTAAAGCCGCCCTCCTCTGGCGTCTCGAGCAGGCTCCCCTCTCCGACTCTTCATCCAGAATAGATCAAAGCGATTGCAGGGTCAGTGCGTTCTGGAAAAGCCCTTCTAGGTAAAGAAGCCTATCATCAGAAGGACCCTCATCTCTTCTTTAATAAGCCCTTATCCTTATTAAATTCGACTTTACTCGAAACACGATGCCCATTCAGTCCGTCCAATAGATCAAGGTATCCGGGTCCACTCCTCCCATCTTCCCCCTCAGTAAATACTGACCCAAGAGAAGTTCCCAATGAGACTGGACACCCTAACCCAAATCCGGCTACATCAATGATCAAATCAATGATGACCACAATTGCCCCCTCAATGGACTCAACCCCCACAACAACAATTTGAAACTTCACATTCAAATTGCCCAAGGTCACCTCAACAGCCTCCGTCAACCTATCAACGGTCGCAACACAAACAACACCATTTTGAAATTCAAATTTCAAATCCTCCAAAATTGAATATTCAAACAGCTGCTCCCTTGTCGTGTGTCCTCACCGGATCTGACCTCACCGGCAGTCTGGACAGAAATCGACCTCCTCCGGATCTGTCCTCATTGGCAATCCACCATGTCACGAACTTGCCGGGTCTGTATACAACTGGCCCCCTGTCGTCAGATCTGGACGGATCCGGCCTCCACGATGTCGGATCTGAATAGGATATGGTCGTTGTTGCCTCAATCCTCCACGATCTCGCCGAATCTAGATCCGGCCCCCTAGTCGCTGACCTCCTCCGGATCTGGCCTCCTCGGCAGTCCACCACGTACTCGCTTGGATATGGCCTCGTCAGCAATCCTCCGTGATCTCGACGGATCTGGGACAAAGCGGCAGTCCTCCACGATTTAGCAGGTGTTGCCTCCTCACCGCCGGATCTGAACAAGATTTGGACCCCTCATTGTCGGAATTCACCGTACATGGACGAAACAGACCACATAGTCGCCGGATCTCGACGTATCGAGGCAACTCACAAGAAAAGAAAAGGAAAAAAAGAAAAAAAAAAGAAAGAAACGCAACCGCCCGCGTCCTCGGTGGTCACAATCGCCCGCCTCCTCGGTGTTTAGAATTCTTTGCTATATTTGTAACACTATATCTCAACCTCTTTTCTTTTCCTCCACTTCATCATTGGAGCTACTTGCCTTCTGCGATGGTGATTGGGCTGAAAACGTTATAGCACGTGATCCTACATATTTCTTGGTGATTTTCTTATCAATGGTATTGCAATAAGCTAGATGTGGTCTCCAGGTCTAGTTTCTAAATAGAATATGACACTACATTTGAGATTATTTAGCAACACGGACTTTTATAGAATATGGGTGTTGACTGCTCTTCACTTATTCCTCTACATTGTGATGATCAAAGTACCATCAAGATTGCTACCAATCTAGTTTTTCTTACGCGCAAAACACATTGAGATTGATTGCCACTTTCCACGTCAATATTATTCAGAGACCAAGAGGATTACATTACCATATGTATTCACAGTTGCACATTTGCTGTTGTTTATTTTTTATTTTTATAAAGACTTGTGTCTCCAAACATCATCAGTTGTTACTTTCCAAACTCTCAATAGTTGATGCATCTTGAGTTTGAAGGGAGTTTTAGGATATACCAAAGATGTGAATGTTTATATAGGGCATTGTGACTCTATATTAAAGACCAGTGAATCTGTATTATAGTAGAAATCCTCTCGAATGTGGTGTACATATTATCACCCATCGAGGTCAATGATACACAATTCAATTCCCTCTAAATTCAGGTTTCAATTAGTAGATGATTAACCATCAATATTTTCATTTCATTTATGTTAAAAAGTATACAGACTATAAGAAAAGAAAGAAAGAAAACAAAAGAATCGTCAAGGTCAACAATGTGGATAGGAGCTTGATAGTTCTGAAAGTGTACTAATATTGTTTACTTAGAGTCAAGATTGTATGCTAACCTTCACATAGTTGGGTGACTGTTTGAGGCTGAAAGCAGTGCTCAGTTTAAACATAAAAGTAGTGGAAAAAATTTTTGCAGGAAAAATAATATTTAAAGATCAGTATAAGCCTTTAAAAGATTGGAAAACCAACCAAAGACAATCCAGATACAAACTGAAAAAAAGAAAAAAAAAAACAGAACGTGAAAGAAAATTCAAATTAAACCTCCTGAACCAAAGTAGTTGACAACTAGATTACTGACAACTGTAACCATCAAACCTTGTCTAACATAAAGAATATGACACAGGATCCAAATCCATTAAGATTATTTGGCCCATTTATTGAAACCAACTAATAAATGGATTACCCACAACTATTCTATAGTTCTTATGGTTCTACTAATACTGAGAAAACAAAGAAATGGCACTTCTACCATAGGAATGGGGATGGAAACTGTCTCTGTTGTTGCTTCAATAACAAGTATTTTTTATTTGATATCAAATTATGCATAATTAAATTTGGAGCCGTCAGCTGCTTGTTTGTGATCCTTAAGAATTCTTATTCACTAATGCTTTCCAATTCAGGAAAACATCTAAGGCCACATTAACACAGTGCTATTGTGGTCAAAATCTTCCTTAACATTGATTAAACCCAATTCATTTTCCAATATAATGAATTGTATACGAACTAAGATGATATTTTCTAGTCCATTGTTCCTTGAAGTGACATTCTATTAATAACTTGCTATGCAACATGTCAACTCCAAATGACTGGAGATTTTATCAGAGTTTAGGACCGGCATATCACAAGAGTGGATGAGATTGTACCGTCCAACCAACAACTCTAGCGTGTTCTACAGCAGCTGCAAGGTCACTGTCTGATGCTAGAACAACCTTGTCATGGTCCTCGTCTTCATACTGCAAAGCATATTACAGAGAGGAATGACATTAAGGGAAAAAAAAAAGCTGGATCATTTGATAAATCAACAGCTTCTTTGTATGGTGAATCTTCTACTTTCGCTTACCAGAATTTGTGGGAGATGGTTCCTGTCGATGTCGTCACCCACCCTTTGAAGAATACAGGTGATGAGCTCCGTCAAAGTCCTTGTATCTAAAGTGGCACATATAGTATTAAACTAATAAACATTGAGAAGTTCCTATTATGATAATGAACTAGTTATTGGAGACCATTTATTTTGTACACCTAAATGCATTGGCACTTTAGATGTTGTGTATCAAAAGCATGTTTAAAATCTCGCTATTGGCCAATGGTTTTGATTATCAATATCATCTATATCGGCTATCAATATTGGTAATATTGGCCATATCGGCAACCTCAAAACCTTGATATTGACCTATAGTATAGGATTAATATTGTGTCGGGCACCTCAATTACCGATAGGATATTGCCGATGGCAATATATATCAAAATAGGCTGATATTTGAATCCATGATGTTAACAACTAATTTAACTTGGATGTGTGTGAGAGAATGCATGTGTGTGTGTATATATATACACCTAATGATGAAATCAGAAAGATTACTCACCACAATAAAATCTATGCATCCTGCCCTTTTTATCTTCGATCTTGAAGGCAAAGGTAGGAGCTAAGCCTGATCGAAGATAAGCAGGAGAACCGAATGTCTCTGTTCCATCAGATGCGAGTTTCATGGATGCTTCACTGAAAAGGTACAAACCACTAAAGATGAATATAACGAATATTAGAAATTTTTACAGAAATCCTATAATGTAATCAGTGCGCTGAACCTCCTAGTTTCATCATCCTCTTCTATTGGTCCTATGGCCATTGCTGAATCCCAGAACTTCTGCATCATGGAAGTTGTTGCCTCGTTTCCGACTCCCCCGCTGTTTTCAACCTAAATAAAACAAAGCAAGAATATTGTAGTGCCTGTAATTTTACAAGGAAATGTTTACCCAGTATATATACTTATGTAAATGCATATTATAATGATGTTGTCATGTCAACCACAGGATGAATCCAATAAAAACTAGCGTAGATATTTTGAAATTAACAGGATATTCTAATTAATTCATTGTAGGAGACCTACATGTAAAATGAAAATAGATTGCAAACAGAAACACAATCCTAGGAAGTACAATGTAAGACATATTGGTACTTCATACATGTGATAGAACTGTGATACATGTCAATTCACACCACATCAAATTAATGAAGCAATGGGGTATTCCTGACCTATAACTAGAGTTCAAGATCCCTCTTAACACTAAAATACTTAGGTAATGGCACTCTGTTACATGGAAAGGCAAAAAGTGGATTAACAAGAAAGAAGTGAATTCAATTAGATGCAGTGACAAGAAAGAACTGAATTGAAATGAAAATAGATTGTAAATAGTAACATAATGCTAGAAAGTACAATATAGGAGAACTATGGTTCTGAATACATGTGATAGGAACTGCAGTACCTGTCAATTCAACTTCAAATTGATGAGGAAATGGGGTATTCATAACCCATAACCTAGAGTTCAAGATCCCCTCAAACACTAAAATACTTGGCTAATGCTACTCAATTACATGGCAAGGCAAAAGGTGGAACTGACAAGCAAAAACTGAATTAAATTAGATGTAGTGACATTTTAAGGACAGAAGTGTTATCCACTTACTGAACCTTAACGCCTTATTTGAACCTGAGCTTACTTGTTGTAAAGTAGAGTTGTGTCCTTATTAATTGCTCTTTGAGGCATTTCTGGGATTTTGAATTTGCGAACTACTCACAGGCATCTTATGCATGGAAAGAATGTCTTAAAGGAATAGAGGAATATTACTCTTAGAAGGGAGTCGTTTAAAATGCAGTTGTGTCAGATTATGGGGATTTTATAGGATGCATATATATCTTTGAGATTTATTTACCCTAAGCTTTATAATGCACCTAGAATCAAGTTTCTTTGGTTGATTCTAGAGAGAATTTAAAGACGGTTGGGTGTGCGTGTTGTGGTGGTGGGTTTTCTCTTCCTTTTTTGTTTTTGTTTGTTGGGGGGGGGGGGGGGGGGGGGGAGAATTGGCATCAGTTCAGATTGTTGATCAGGTTGCTGAAGAGTGTCAGGATGAATTGATGCTTCTGTTTTAGCTGACTCCCAGGTGTGAAATTTTCAGCTGACACCCCTAAGATAGAATGTTGAAACACTCCGCTACTGGAGCGGCAAATCCAAAGATTCTTTCCAACAAGATCATCGGTCAACCCACATTTCTAACCAATGGTTCATTCCCAGTGTTGCCTTTCTTTAAGATCCTTCTACAGTTTTTTTCATTTTTGCACGTTGTAGATGTCCTATTTGTAAACAGATTTAGGCATTCAAAGTTCCCCTCAAACTCAATATTCATACAGGTCACATGTTGGTTGTGCAAGAAGATGCTGATATAAAGATACCCTGTTGCAAAAAGGCAACTTATGCCTCATGGAAGAAGAGCAATGATAGTTGTTTCATTTTTTTTTTTTAGGGATAAGTTCCGTTAAGGTTAATTGGGGCCATACAAAGCATACGCTGGGATTTAGGGTTCACTTGGCATTTCTGATTCTCTTCGGTCTATATTGAAGAAACAATGTTAAAAAGAGATATAGAGAGCAATGGGATATGTGTTGACGTATTCATGTATTACTATATTTAGAAAACTAAGAAAAGGAAAAAGCAATGGACTAAAATGTGAATAGTGGTAAAAAACCTACTAGCTTAAGCTTTTGGGTCAAGGGTGGTTCCCAATGTATATTAAGTCGTTGCCGGGGGGGAGTTCTCTCTGAACTGTGGTATCTGGCCAATGAGCCAGTATTGTAACTAAAATCTGAAAAAGCCCACAAATAGTGGGAATCTTGTGGTCGTTTGTCATGCCATGAATGACCGAGACTCATGTAAGTTTACCAATGAAAGGGTAGATGCTGCAAGGGTCCGTGGTTCTTCAGTTTCGGATGATCAATGGTGTCAGATAAAGCCTTTGATTATACCCACACTTGAACGGGGAGCTCACTGAGGTCTAACATATGGGTATAACCCCGGTCCGAAAGTAACAAAAAATAGATGAACTTAAGCTTTTGGGTCAAGAGCAGTTCCTTGCCAATATTAAGGCTTCAGTGTGTTCCCCTGAAGGAAGTCCAAGTTCTACCAATAATATTTACGTCACAGACATGTTTTGGATGGTTTCGTTAAAGAGAAAAAGGTGTGAACTTACAGCTATCGGTAGGTTTCTGTTCAGCTTGTGCATGAAAATTAACAGTTTCACACTATTTTGGGTAGATAATGAAGAAAGGCGGAAGGTGAACAGGAAAAGGATACACAAAGAAATGGTTAAGGTGGCACAAGAGGTTTTGCAGTTTGACGTCCTGCTGTTTATGGCGCAGAGAGTACTGTTTTCCATCTCTCTCCTTTTTGAGTTTTCTGGTGGACACTTCTTCCACTCATTTAGCTCTTGTATTTATGGAACTCTATCTTGCAATTTGAAGTAGAAGTATGCGTACTCTGGATCTCCCAAATATTGAACCTTGGTATCCACTTCAGTCGTCCTTCACCTTAACCACTATTCCTAGCACCTCTTGGTACACCCCATCATATTTAACATTCTATTAGCTTTCAGAAAATTTAAAAAAATGCCCTAAAGAAATTGCAACTTCTGAGCATCAAAATTCATTTTATATATCTAGTTCACTTCTCTCTTTCCGACCCCAGCTAATCCCTAAAGTTCTTAGACAACTTTGAGCCAAGTTTTGATACAAATGAAACATGCCTAGTCCAATCTTCTTACCTCCTTACTTTTTATCCCCTAACATTCTTCCAACTCAGGTTTTGCAGTTGTTGACTTTTCAGTTTTTAACAGATCACATATGCATATTGTTCTTTGAATAACATTCCTGAAAGTAAGTAATCATCTAAACTTTAAAGATACCTGAGTACTTTACTTTTTATCATTATACTCACCTAACTTTATCTATATATCTTTCATTTATCTTCTGTCAGCTAAGTAGCCTAAGTTGTAAAGTCATTGTCACCTATTCTAACCTAATCTTTCAAATTGATTGAAATAATTGTGCATTTAGACACATAGATAATGTGACATGTCTCTCTATTGTCTTCAATTCCTCCTCTATAAATCATAAAATTTGAAATCTACCAGCAAAACCTTGAGGAAGGCAACAAAAGATGCAAGTATAAATACGAGGAAGAAAGAAAAAACAAGGAACAATTATTATGTGCCAGACTTATCTCAAAAATTTATTATGCACCAGAGAGTGACAATTTGTGTAAGCAAGCATGAATACCATCTGACCATCAAGAGAGACATTACCATTAACAACATCAAATGATTTGGAAGAAAAGGTTAACCCTTCTTTCCATTGTGTAAGAGAGCCAATCCACATGCTTAGATTCTTGATTACTTGACCAGTTCAATAAACCACATATGAATCATGATTAAAAAAAAATCTAATATCAAGTTGTCACACCAACTATAAAGATTTGCTGCACTGCAATTTCACCTAGAGGATTTGTCTCTTTCTGAAAAGGGACTAATTCTTGTTTTACATTCAAAGCAAAATTTCCTAGTACTTTCTGAGTTCACTTTAATTCCATGTGAATGTACATGTTTTACTTATTGACTTCTGGAAATGGATGGGAAGCAAATACTGGTCGATATATCTGGACATCATATTGCTAAATTTGTTGAAGAAATGCACTACTATCTTAAGTGATTTCCCTGCTCTGAATTTATATCTTTTACCATATACCAATTTTACCTCAGAAAAGAAGAGGCATTACTTTAGTTGTGACCATCAGGAATAATTTAAATATGACAAAGCAATATAGAAGTATGATCAAATTGTTTGTTATACTATCAAATAGCATTCAGTTGTAAGAACCATGTTAGAGTTACGAAAGTAAATCTTCATTGACTTTGAAGAATTACATCCTTATTAATTTTATGAAAAGAACTACATTATACAATATATAAATCCATGAGGACAAGCCTCTTTAGATGGTATACCATACAACACCAAATCCTACTCAAACTACAACTTAAAATACGTCTGGGACTCTTAATGCCTAATATTACTAGGACTCTGTAACTAAATAATTATATATTATAACTATAACCTATTATATCTAAAAAACCAATTTAATGATACGCAAGTTGCAAATAAAGGGAAGCAGACATGTAACAGGATGCAGAAACCAGGAACAAACAGCAACGCAATGACCCAGCAGAAGGACAAAAGTCACTTACTGTGGAAACTGCGGCATGAGTAACATGAATTACATCAATAACTGAGAAAACATTCCCATCTGCACAAAGAGCAAAAGAACTTCTTTAGAGGTAATTAGAGGAGCACAAATAGTAACTTATTTAAATGTTGTCTTACAGTCAGACTGACCTCGATCCAAAACGGGAAGATGTAAGAACTTTCCATTGTGCATGATGTGAAGAGCATCAAGAATTGGTGTATCAATTGTTCCACATTCAGGGTTTGGAGTCATGACCTGGTATGAGATTTCCATACTAGGAATTTCAGCAAGCAAGTATAATATCAGACTCCCTTGTTTAAAGCCCTTGTGAATTAGGGACAACATGACACAAGTTAAACTAATGCCAAAATCATGCATAATCTTATTTTGGAAAATTAAGTATATAGAACGAGTAAGCAAAAAATGTTAGAATTACAGCATATCATAATGCACAACTTAGCATTTACATTTGCAATGGGGGAGATTTAGTTGTAACACTTACAAGTTCTCTTATAAGTGGACAAGAGTCTTGGCTTTGAAAATATGTAATATGTGAGAAAGTGGGAGACTTGGAGAGATAAATGGTTCTCCTATAACTATTTTTGAGAGGTCTGGTTCTCCTATAACTATTGTATGATCCCCATTTGTAGTTGTGTTGTGGATGTAGATTGAAGTTGGTTGGTCGAATCACATAAATTGTCTGTTCTTGCTTTGTGTGATTTTATCTTGGGCATCAGGTTTTGATCTTATGGCGAAGATCTCCATACCCAACAAGAAATTGAGTCATATAAATAATATATCTTGATAATTCATTGCCTTACTATTTTGCATGTATACACATGTATACACATCTATCCTTATTAATGTGTTTTATTAAGACAATAATACCGATAAGCTTTGATGTAAAACCACCTGGATCGCAATCACCTTCAAATCGTAACCAAAATTTAAATTGAGAAAAAGATAAGATTTGGGTTTCCACCCCTTGCACGGGCTTCTCACCCTAAACTCGAGAGCAGCTGGACTCAAGAATTTAACAAAGTAATTTGAGGAAAAGTTTTAATCATTCATTCATTAATTCCCAATACAATAGTCTAGGGGGCCTTATATAGGCTTTACAAGAGAGGAGTACTGGGAAATAACCGATGTGGTACTAAACGCCCACAAAAGAACAAAATAAAAGGAACACAAATAAAGATAAAACATCTGCTATCCATAAAGCCTGAAACAAGTCACATCTAAAGTCATAGAAGACCAGCGCGTCGCCTCCTGAAGTATACTCGATCGAACCTGCTCCTGGGCTGTGGCATGATGTCCTCATCAATTCCCCCGGGTGGAAAGAACTCGACCCTGTCGAGTGTGGGGGACAGAACTGCTGTCTGCTGTGATAGTGCTCCAGTCGATCAGGATCAAGATGCTGGAGGTCTTCCTCGGTAATCCAAGAATTTTCTGAATCAGGTTTTCCCGTCCACTTAATGAGATAGCGTCTCGTCCCTCCATCTCCAGTAGAGATAATCTGATCATCCAAGATAGAATCTATATGTTCTGTTGCATAGGACATTTTAGGGGGAAGTGGAGGTAGTGGGGGGCTCTCAGAAAGAAGGTCTTGCCTTGGCTCATCCACAAATGGATCAGAAGGGGTATCAAAAGTACCTCGATATGGAACCAAATCCTCAACATTAAAGGTGCAACTGATGCCAAAGTCAGGTGGGAGATCCACCACATAAGCATTTGAACTGATTTTCTTGATAATCTTGAATGGCCCTGCACTGCGCGCGTGTAATTTCTTCACGGTTCCTGGTGGAAACCGTTCTGATCGCATGCGGACCATCACATAATCTCCGATATTAAAAGATCTTAATCGGCGATGTAGATCTGCAGAAGCTTTATAATCAGTATTATTTTTCATTATCTTGTCCCTGACTTCCTCATGTAATGCATGAATATGGGATGCAAATGCTGATGCGGAGTCTGATACCCTAGAATAATGATGTGCCATAGGAATTAAATCAATGGGTTGCTTGGGCTTAAAATCGTTTACTATTTCAAAAGGACTGAGACCCGTAGTCCTATTGACAGATCCGTTATATGCGAATTCAGCCACGGGCAAAATGAGATCCCAAGTTTTTAAATTTCTCCAACTAGACACCTGAGGAGATTTCCTAGCGATCTGTTTACCACCTCGGTTTGACCATCTGTCTGTGGGTGAAAGGCGGTTGAGAATTTCAGTTTGGTGCCCATCTTATGCCAAAGTGTTTTCCAGAAATAGCTAACAAACTTAACATCTCGATCAGACACCATGGTTTTAGGTATCCCGTGCAACTTTACGATATGATCAAAGAATAAGACAGCAACTCGAGACGCATCTGAGGTCTTGGAACACGGGATGAAGTGAGCCATTTTTGAGAATCGGTCAACTACCACTAGGATAGAATCGTGCTTTTTTTGAGTCTTGGGCAGCCCTAGAATGAAGTCTAGGCTCACGTCTTGCCAGGGGCACTTAGGTACAGGAAGAGGAGTGTAAGGTCCGGCAATCTGCTTTGTTGCTTAGCCAGTTGACACGTGCGACATTGGCTAACTATTTTAGAGACATCTCTTTTCAGACTCGGCCAGTAGAATCGATATTCAACGGCCTCAATTGTCTTATTCTGACCGAAATGTCCCGCCAGGCCTCCAGCATGTAGTTCCCAAGAGAGAAAATCCCTGAGGGACGTACGGGGAATACACAACTTACGGAATTGGAATAGATAACCGTCTTGAAGGAGAAAACCGTACATCTCACGAACAGGGCCGTCTCGTAACGTGACATAAATGTTCCCAAAATCGGGACATGATTCATACTCCTCCTTTAATTTCTCAAATCCAACCACTTCTGTGCTCATTGCCACCAAGATCGTGACACGTCGACTCAGCGCATCAGCGACCTTATTCTCGATGCCTGCTTTATGTTTGAGAACAAAAGTGTAATCCTGCAAGAACTCCACCCATTTGCTAT
Organism: Agave tequilana; assembly: GCA_038442645.1. Classification (NCBI taxonomy): domain Eukaryota; kingdom Viridiplantae; phylum Streptophyta; class Magnoliopsida; order Asparagales; family Asparagaceae; genus Agave; species Agave tequilana. Next base: position 13,846 of record JAVJIF010014437.1, on the reverse strand, counting down.
GCCTCGCGTTTAATCTCTTTTGGGAGTTGAGATACCTTAACGCTTCGTGATCTGAGTACAACACGAATTCCTGTGGCAACAGATAATGTCTCCAGTAACGCAACGCCTGTATAACCGCATAAAATTCTTTATCATAAGTGAGTAGCGTTGCCGGGCATCATTTAGTTTTTCGCTGAAATAAGCAACCGGGTGGTTTTCCTGACTCAATACACCACCTATTGCTAGTCCCGATGCGTCACAAGTTACTTCAAAAGCTTTTGAAAAATCAGGGAGACGCATTACGGGAGCTTCCGTCATCATCTTCTTTATTTCAGCGAAAGCCTTGGAGGCAGCAGGAGTCCACTGGAACACCTCGCTCTTTAAACAGTCGGTTATAGGTGCCATAATAGCACTAAAATTCTTGATGAACTGACGGTAGAAAGTGGCTAACCCGTGAAAACTTCTGACTTCCCTGATCGTCCGGGGTTGTGGCCACTCGGTTATTGCCTTCACTTTCTCAGGGTCTGCGGAAACCCCCTCGGAGGAAACCACAAATCCTACGAAGATAACCCTGTCTATACAAAAAGCACACTTTTTGGATTTGCATAAAATTTCTCAGCATGGAGTGTGCAGAGGACTTGCCTCAGATGACCCACATGTTGCTCCTGGGTTTGGCTATAGATCAGTATGTCATCAAAATAGATCACCACGAACTTACCGATAAACGGTCGAAACAATTGGGTCATTACTCTCATGAAGGTGATTGGAGCATTGGACAGTCCAAATGGCATAACCAACCATTCATATAACCCGTCTTTAGTCTTAAATGCGATTTTCCATTCATCCCCGGGTCGGATTCTAATTTGATGGTACCCGCTCTTAAGATCAATCTTAGAGAAGATTGTGGCACCTGACATCAGATCCAGCATATCATCAAGACGGGGAATGGGGAAACGGTACTTGACGGTAATTTTATTGATTGCACGACTATCCACACACATACGCCATGTACCATCCTTCTTTGGCGCCAAAAGTGCGGGAACCGCACATGGGCTCAAGCTCTCTTTGATGAACCCCTTGTCAAGTAGCTCTTCCACTTGCCGTTGCAATTCCGCATATTCAGTTGGGTTCATTCTATAGTGAGGCAAATTTGGTAAAGTTGCTCCTGGGACTAAGTCAATAGCATGTTGAATGTCTCGCATAGGGGGCAACTCACCTGGAAGATCTTGTGGGAGGGTTTCAGAAAACTCCTCCAGAATTGGTTTAATGTGCTCAGGAATCTGCTTCTCGATATCCGGCTAGCCTCTCGAGCCACGAGAGCATAACAAGTAGAACCATCCTGCAAGCTCTTTTCAATTTGATCGTGGCTAATCAAATTCATTTCCATCTTACCTTTGCCCTTATCAACCTTTTTTTTTGGATTTATAACGTCCACTTTATCTTTCCCTTTATCAACCTCTTTCTCTCGGGTGGCGGCTTCGGTTGATTTGGCATAATCTTCACCTTTTTCCCATTATGGACGAACGAACACTGATTGGTACGTCCATGTATGGTCACATCTAAGTCAAATAACCATGGTCGACCCAAAATGATATGACCTACATTCATGGGGAGTATGTCACACCACACATTTTCTGTGTATGTGGCAAACTGGATGGGAATTTGACATCTCTCTTGAACATCGATAGATGTAGCATCGATCCATGTAATCTTGTAGGGGTTTGGATGCTTCACCGGTGTCATCCCCAAGGTGGTGATTAACTTTGACGCCACAGCGTTGATGCAGCTGCCACTATCCACTATTACCTTGCAGTTCTTATTGCCAATTTTTGTGCAAGTTTGGAATATGGCAGTCCTTCTCCAGTCGTTGAGTGGTTCAGGCTGGGTTAAAGTACATCTAACCACTCCTAATTGGGTGCGAGCTACACTAGGAGGTAAGCTCGTCATTTTCACAGTTCGGATGCACCCATTAAATTCATACTCTTCGACAGAGGCATCCGAGTCATCGTCTTGTTGGTGCACCACTTCTTCTCCATCATCCTCTCCTTCTATATCTTCAATGGGAACTTCGACGAAGAGGGTTTTGGTTGACTCGGGCACTGGCTGGCAAGGTGACCATACCCTTGACACCTGTAGCATTGGGTTCTAGTGTTGATTTTTCCTGGTTCACTTACCGTTCTCTTCTCGGATGCAAAGGGCTTTGCACCAGAAGGACCTGCTGGTTTGACGCTAGAGGAACTGGAGGCAGGTTTACTTGGGGTAGGAAGTGTTCGGTTGAAGCTTGGCTGGCCAGTAGTGGTGGTTCTAGAGTTATCCTTAAAGTTACTTCGGTTAAAATAGGATCCTCTAGACTCATCTAAGTCGGTGACTAGCTGACATGCCTGTTCTAGAGTCGTGATGCCTCGAGCAATGAGCTCTCGGCGATAATCATCCCTAAGACCGGACCTGAACCTAGATAGGGTCTGTTCGGGAGATTCTAACTCAATAGCTCCACACCGATTCAGATATTCATCAAACTTAGCAATGTAATCAGCGGCTGATTTGTTTCCCTGGGTCCATCGATTCCATTTGTCCAACAATTGTTGACTGAATGATGGTGGAACATACTTCATCATAAGCTTCTCTTTCATGCTTTCCCAAGTGTCCACGGGGTCTTCCCTTCTGTACCTCATCATCCTCTCTAGGTTTTCCCAGTATTGCCCAGCTTGTCCCGTTAATTTCATTACGGCCAGTCGAACCTTTCTTGACTCAGACATGTCATGCCAACGAAAATATCGGTCCATAGCCAACTGCCAATCTATATAGACCTGAGGGTCTAAACGCCCGTCAAAAGAAGGAGCATCAACTTTAACGCTCCTGATATACTAGGCATCGGCATCAGTTGTTTGGTAAGGTGGGCCTCGCTCACGCCTAGGAGACCTACTGTCATTTCGAGAACTTTCATCATCCCTGATTCTTCTCCTATTGGTTTCTAGCCTACCAATTCTGGTTGCTAGATCCCTACAGTTGACATCAACCTGATCCTTAACTTCTTTTAGTTGCCTGTCCATGCTCTCTATCTTTTGTAGGATTGTGTTAAGGGTATCATGAATGCTAGGGTCCATTGGTGCTGAAGTTTCGCCTATAGAAAAAGTTCTACCACTTCTAGTAGGCATGCAAGATCCTAGCTGACCCTAAATGTGAGCTGTCCTTAGAATATGTATGCTATGCAGGAGGAGTCAGAGATTAGAGTGATGAAAGTTAATACCAAATTTTAAGCTACTTAGATTAACACGTGATTAAGAAAATTATAATGTGGAGACAGTGATAAAGACACGTGCTGATACAGTTAACTTCAAGATATAATCAAGTAATCACAAATTCAAATAATTTAGTTGCACAATTAATATTAGGTCGGTTACCACTCAAGATCAGAATCACACAACTCACTTATTTAGTGGGCAACAGTCAATAAATTCTATCATGTGACAGATTGGAAGAACTAGCTATTTTAATTAAATGACAGGAATAACTGACAGAATATTCAAAGTTACCTGGGAAGGCGACCGTAAATCAAACCTGAACGAGACTGCTGTAGGCGCGTAGTACTGGTCGTCACGAATCCACTGCCTCGAAAACGGCTCGATTTGGACTTGAAATGAGCCCTGTACGGCTGTCGGAAGCGATGCTGCGATTCTGAACTGAGTCAGGACGAACTGGATCTGGACTGAGTCAACTCAACTCGGTTGCTGACGTCAGCAGTGACGTCAGCAGAAATTGACTGCTTTGACCGAGCCGGGTCTAGAGTGTTGGGTTGGGTCGTTGGATCGACCCGGCTCAATCCCTTCTTTTTATCCAAATCGGGTTCTCAGAGGAGAACCCGCTCCGCCCTATTCGCAGGGTGCCTTTATCCCTCCCTCGATCTCCGCTAGGGCTCGGAGAGACCTTCAACAGCGGCGGCGGAGAAGCTGGCGACGCCGAGTTGGTGCGATCAGAGAAGCTTGGGCCAAGACGGAGCAGCGGCGACGGCGACTTGGATCAAGGGCGGATGGCAGTGGCGGTGGCGATGGCGGTGATCTTGGTGGAGCTCGGGTGGGATCGGTCGGAGGAGATGGCGGCGACTGAGGAAGTCGTCGACGGCAGAGGAGCTCGTCGATGTCGGCGAGAGAGCAAGGAGCTCTGTCAATGGCGAAGTCGAAGAGGCTCCACAGTGTTCAGGCGAGCTCGTGTTGAGGAGGCGCTGCGTTGTTGGCTTTGACTGACGGAGGCAACGATGAAGATGAAGACGAGCGGTGGCGACGTCCGAGGAAGATGGCGGAGCTCCGATGAGGCCTTAGTGGGGGAGATCCGATCGGTGGGGTCTTCAGTCGGAGGCGCCGGAGAGGAGAAGACGTCGGATCTGCTCTGATCGAGGCTCGGATCCACTTCGATCAGGGCACAGATGGCCGCTAGGGTTACGGAGATGTACGAAGTCCGGTGGCACGACACCGGAGGGGTGCGAAGGCGGTTGACTTCGTCGTGAAGTCTCAGGGAAACTGGTGGCGGAGGATCTGATAGAGGGGCGGCGGTGGGGCTCCGCTGTTGTCGTCGGCGAGGTGGAACGAGAAGGCCAGGCTGTCGGCGGCGGAACTCGGTGGATGGGTGACTTGAAGACGATGATGAACAGTGGGGATTTTGAAATTATCAGGGAATTTCGATGGGAATTTTCAGGATTTTTTCCGACGTAATCTCACTGTAAATTTTTTTTTTTTTGAAACAGTGAAATCTTTTTTTTATGTGGATCTAAATCTGGAGTTGTTGTAGATCTAGGGTTTGGGGGAGATTGGAAGAAAGATTTGAAAAAGACATATTTGAAGGGGATTGAAAACCGGTGCTCTGATACCAAAATGATGTAAAACCACCTGGATCGCAATCACCTTCAAATCGTAACCAAAATTTAAATTGAGAAAAAGATAAGATTTGGGTTTCCACCCCTTGCACGGGCTTCTCACCCTAAACTCGAGAGCAGCTGGACTCAAGAATTTAACAAAGTAATTTGAGGAAAAATTTTAATCATTCATTCATTAATTCCCAATACAATAGTCTAGGGGGCCTTATATAGGCTTTACAAGAGAGGAGTACTGGAAAATAACCGATGTGATACTAAACGCCCACAAAAGAATAAAATAAAAGGAACACAAATAAAGATAAAACATCTGCTATCCATAAAGCCTGAAACAAGTCACATCTAAAGCCATAGAAGACCAGCGCGTCGCCTCCTGAAGTATACTCGATCGAACCTGCTCCTGGGCGGTGGCATGATGTCCTCATCAGCTTTACTTTACTAAGTCTCTAATGGTAGAGTATAGTTTGAGTTTGTAGAGCAAAAGTTGAAAACAAATAAACTTATCGATTAAAGTCAAAGCAAGGAGGATGAGAAGTACGAAACACACTAAAACGAGGAGAGGTGGACACCATCGTTAGGTGAAGAGAGTTAGTTAAAGGGGCAGGAGTAATTGGGGTGAGTAAGTTCTGTCCATCTTAGCAAACTCGCTACTCACCTACCCCTCCCTGACAGAGGGTAACTTTTACAATATCATCATTTTTCAAATTTCAGAGGATATATATATATATATATATTCAAATATTTTTAAAGGAACATTTAAAATACTTCCATTTTTTGGATTATTATAGGTATGCACCCGATAAACAAATCATTGTTTATAGAACTATAAGGAACATAAGTTCATACAAAGTATTCGTAGTTAAAAAAATATATCCATATGTTTGGTTCTGCTTGTAACCTTCAAATCTACCTAACAGGTCAGCATTAGAAATTCAAGGCTACTAACTGTCCAAGGGAATACCAGAATGTTTAAGGACAGACAATGGCAAAAACTAGGTTTGTCTATGTATTGCTGGAAGAAAATAATTTCAGAAAAGAGTGCCCACAGGCAGTTCCTGTTCTTCACAAGTACCATCGCCCCAAAAAGTGGCTCATAAGTCAAGTATTTGGGAATTCAGGCGAGTGGTCTGTTTGGGAAGGGACGGCTAAACATAATATTCACTGCCAATTTTGGAGCTCCCTGTAGCCTTGGAAATGCCATTTCCCCATGACAACTAACATGTTAAAGTGGCATCAGTATACAAACAGGCGAGTAATGATTTCCATGAGTGATGAAGAGCTAAATATTAGAATGATAGGATACTACAATTAGACATGACACTCTATGTAAGTATCATAAAAACATACAGAATATGTATGAAGAAATCTTTTGCTACATATAGTAGCACAGGCTCAGACTATAAACAAAGTCAAGAATTGGAGTTAACCAGGGTTTGTTTCAGCCATGAAGCAAAGTAGTTTTGGGACCCATTTACATCTCTAGACACAATGTTCAATATATTTAACTCTTTGAAATGTCTGTCTCATCTATAGATTATCAGTGATTTTCTACTGAATGAAAGGAGTAGAAGCAAGGCAAAGCAGCTGTAGGTTGAAAAGGCAATATTCGAAAAATTACCAAAACAAGAATTAAAATACTCATAAAGCCTCATATCTCTTTGTTTTGTCAGTGGAAATAGTAGTTAAATCTATCTATCTATCCATGTCCACACATGTGTGCTCACGCGCGCACACATACTCATTGAAACAACAATAACTGTACTGTTGATCATAAAAAAGGAAAGTCACAAATGAGAAACTAGATGGAAAGGAAAAAAGAGTGACAAACTCAATGTGGTTTACATACCTTCTCCACCGAGGTTGATTTTGGAGAAAGATTTTTGGCAATTACGCGCATCAAAATGTCACTTGAACTGATTCAAATTTAATGAAAGTGAAAGGAAAAGGGAAAAAATAGACTCAGCAGGTGGATAAGCATTTAAGACGCTCAACGGATATAGAGAAAGGAAATGAAAGCAAAAGAAAAAAGCTTACGTTAGTATACCATACGGTTTATTTCCAACTGTCACAATTGCAGAGCTTATTTGAATTTCAAGCATCTTTTGTGTTGCAACTAACACCGAGTCAGTCGGCAAGACGGTAAGAACCCTAATAAACGATGCCACTATCACTCGATCAAATAACTTCATATTGTTCTAATGCAACTAATATGTTTTAATAAATATATTTCATATTTTCAATGATAGTATTACCTACTTTGAACTTCCTGATATGATGGTTGATAAAGAGGGCCGGAACATGCGTTCTCGAAGAGCTTCGACAAATGTATTAGGACCTGGACATGAAACTGTGGTCAGGACTATATTTTGTTAAAAGTGGCAGTAAATCATTGCTTTGCATGTTACTTAAAGAAATAATTGAGTTACAAAATACACGATAGCAAAACAAGGTAGAAAAAGACGTTAAATTATGACAGAAAATAGTCGATTAAAATTAATAGTTCTCCATCTACCAGAAACATATGTTCCCCAGTGCTTCTCCACCCCTTCAACAGCAGCTGCAATAGCTTTTCCCTTCTCAGCTGCCCGTTCCATCCGTGCAATGGCATCATATAGACACTTTGCTATGTCAAGTAAAGCAATTACCTCACCATTCTCTACAACAGGCAAATGTCTGAATTTTCCTGAAATTAGAAGGATACAGATCGTGATTTATAGGAAAGAAAGCTGTGTATCATATGAAAAGAAACAAATGTGCCTGGATTCTTGATGGCTACCCTACAGACCTACTACCATCTTCTGTAATGCTTCCACAGCTAGCGTGTCTGAAAGAACAAAAACAGGATTCCGCGTCATGACTTTGGAAGCAGGTGTATCCTCAAGCTTTAATTCACGAGCAATAACTCTTGTTGCTATATCCTTCACTCAATAGAACATTTAAAAAGCGGTATGAGCTGTAAGAAAACGATTGATGTTTATAAAGTACAAAGCACATATTTAAGGATATTAACCTTGTCTGTTAGGATTCCACATAGCAAGGCATTTGAGTCAGTCAGCAATGCAGCATCAACTCTACGAGCAGCCATCCGTCGGCACATCTCATATACTGTTGTATTCTCTGGCATTGTTAAGGCTTTAGTCAACCGCAACCTCTTTACAGTTCTCTCACCACCGAGACTCCTGCATGAATGGAAGAAAGAATAACATGGTGTATGCCACAATGGAACATAATGGTTCATGAATTCATTACAGTAATCAACAAGTTCATATAGCCAACACAGAAGCGTGCACACGCACACATATGTGAACAAATGAGCTTGTTTGAACCAGTTTTGGCCTATATTGAAGTACAAGCTTAGCATAACGTAATCTACATTATCATTCATGCTTGATGAAAGAGAACAATTATCAACTTCAGTTCTTGCAGCCTCTAAACTTCCCTCCCTAAATACAAAATTCTAAAAAGTATTGCATGAGCATGTATATCTATTTTTCTTGAGAAGTCTTTTTTGCTAAGCATATCTTAAGTTAAAAAGTAAGAAAAGAATCAGATAGATGAATCCCTAAGATTTATATCATGGCTAAACTAAATGTTCCACAACATGTTCCGCGTACAGATAGTCAAAACATGGTACAATTGAAAAGGATGAAAAAAGAAATAACTGATTCCTTCATATCCACCTTTAATGTACTGATTATCTTAGAATCACCAAGCGTTCAGTTTCCTGATGAACCCACAACCTCTACCACCCATGCTACTTGCTCCTACAAATTTACCAAATTTATTCCATATTCATTACAGTTCAAGAACTATTGAAATAACAGTACATAACTATTGAAATAACAGTACATAAAAGGGAAAAAGGACAAACAACAAGTCAATAGACTAACTTGTTAGACTAAAAATATGTTACCTGCCAAAACTTTAGAATTTTAGTGTAGTGATAAGGACTTTAAAATGACATCAAGTCCTGGTTCAACAAGTGTGTACTTAAGTGGATAAGATAGGACTTGGCTCCTTCGGAAAGGATTTGGAGCCAAATCCTTTTTATCTAAATTCGATGTTAGAAAAATCAAGTTTAAGATTCATCCTGTTCAAGTTGATCTACATCTTTTAGAGGGTTTATAAACCAAAAATCAAGTGATTGTAAGTTTTATTGCTAATGTGTCAGGTGGGTACAAAGATTTTCCTGTCCCATTATGTCCACCCGAGGGGAGGCAACAATCAAGGGCGGGACGAGAAAGAGCTACGAAAGAAGGCAGCATAAGCTTTCATTTCATCGGATCCACTGTGCATAGACCAAGGTTTCAGTCCACAGAGAAGGGCGTATAACCCAAGGGGAAGCATCGGAACATAAAAATGCATCTATAACACAACTTTTTTCTTATTTTTTCCTTTTCCTTTTCTTTCTTTTTTCCTTTTTTATGTCCAGTGGCAGGAACTACAGATCCCTTTTTCTTTTCCATTTATTAAATCACAATAGTAAGAACCGAAAAGAATCTACCAAAGAATAATCTTCAAGCCATCATAATCAAACTACAATTTCTCCAATCCATTACCCTCATAATCCAAGAAATCAATAACAAATGCATTGTTCAATGAATTCTTTAACACGATCATTACATTAATGGGTGGTTCATAAAACAATTTATGAACTATATGTTCGAGGATTCATGCTCATCAAAATTCGAGAAATTTTAACAAGATCATTAAATTTCAAGAAAAATATGTAAATTCTGTTAAATTGTGGAGTCTAATTATTGCCTTGACGATTTGTCGCCATACGCAGAGTAATTACGCAGATCAATTGTGTGGTCAGGTCGTCGTGCGAGTTGAAGGGGGCAAGGAGCCCCCTCACAATGGCTAGGGGCGGAGACTAAAATTAATTTAAGAAGTCCCTTCTTACACATTCCGAAACGAGGACGAAGCACTCATGGTAAAGAAGTTGGGCGAGTTCAGAGTTTCAGGTTGAAAGCAAGATCGGAGTCTCACTCAGAAGTAACAACTTGGTATCGCTCCGCAGGAGCACTCCGAAACATTACTCCGGAGGAGCACTTCAAAACATTACTACGGAAGAGCACTCTGAAATATCTAAGTAGTGGAGCACTCCAAAATGACAGTGCAGAATAGCACTCGGAAATGCATCGTGGAGAAACAGTCTAACGGTCCAATCTGAAAGCTTCGTAACCCGTGAAACTTGGAGAATGCGTCAAGGACAGTTTAGTGATTGTAACCCTAGTTTTCCCTATAAAAAGAGATGCGTTGTCATCAAGGTTAAGATTATATGCCATTAAAAATACAAAGTGACAGTAAGGTTTTCTTTTCTTCTCTTGTAGTGAATTTGCGTGCGACTCCGTGATTTTTTTATTTGGATTTTCCTTGCAAAATTCTGGTGTTTTTGATTGCGTATTTGATCTGTGTTCTTTCTTCTTCCCAATTAGTTTCTAAACAAATTCAGCTTTTCGAACAAATCATATAATGTAATCTCATCTATCTTTCTACTCGGAGAAATAAATCCATCAATTTCATCCCTAATTTCATACCAACAAAAAAATTGACGAGCTAGCGCCCATAATCACCAAAAATTCAATATCAAACCGATCAAAATTCAAAAAAAACCCTTAATTTGATGATTAAACCAGAAATCCTGCGACCGATCCATCAATTCTCATCACTATCCATGGATTTCACAATAATCAAATCAAAATATCACGGCAGAAAGGGAAAAGAAAACCTACGCAGATCGAGACACCGGAGGCTTTCGGGGCGTGGCGCATTGGAACCCTCCGCTGGTGGCGATGTTACTGTTGTCGGCGGAGGGCTTCTTCCTGCTGGGGGAGCTGCACACTGAGGAGCTCCTCCGGTACCCGTCCATCTCCGATCAGGCGGCGTGATCACCGGCGGCGGTCCGATCGGAGAGATATCCTAGCTAGAGGGGGGAATGGCGGGAGATTGAGGGGAATGGCGGGAGATTGAGGGGACCGCCGCTAATAGAGAGAGAACAATCGGTTGTTCCCTCTCATTTCGACGGAATCCAAACTTCCTCAACCGCCTATTTGCCCCTTTTATTAGAAAACACCCTTAAAAAAGTAAAATTTGCATGATCCAGATAATTTCGTTTATTTTGGTGCTGAGCTGGGCTTTTTGGGACAATCTTTGGATGGGAATTATAGACCACAGGGCTATATTGGGCATAGAAAACTAACTGGACTGAGCACGGGTCAAAAAGATGTTTATAGCAAAAAATTTGAATGAGTAATCCTTCGGAGTTATGAACTTGTTTGTACCAAAGTTTGAACATTTCTCTCTTTTTTCCTTTCATTTATAAATAGTCGGGTGCAACCATGGGCGGACCCATTAGTGGGCTGGACCGGGCTACAGCCCGGCCCATTTTTTTTATATATAGGCATAAACTCATTTTATTTTTGTTCTTTTTCATATATTGTGTTAGACCCTTTTCTATTTTGACTTTTTTTAGCAAATTTATTTCTAGTTCCACTTCTGATTTAGTGGAGAATACTGTTTTATTTTTTTGATAAATTCATATAATTCGTAAGTATATATTATAAAAAATTACAGCCCACCCTAAAAAATTTTCCTGGTTCCGCCCCTGGGTGCAACTGTGCAAGTAGGACTCAAACCCCAAAGTCTCTTGCACGATGACACTTGCAAGTCCAGCCTTAGATCAACTCGGATATTGGTTCAAAATGATAAAGTCGGCCCGCTCAGATTCTCTCCGTTGCCAAAAGGAAATGGACGGTCCACTTTTTTAAACAAAACCATCTATCATTTTATAAACAATTAAGATTTGTTTTGAATGAAGATTGGAGACGAATCCAAATCACTACCGATATGGTAATTGTTATTTTTGGAATGAATCTCGAATACTTAGATTTCATGAAAACAATTGTGATATAAGAAGTAGACTATTCATTGCCAAATCAGTAATAGAATATCCAAACTCAAACATTTACATGCTCTCAATTAAATCAAATGTCATTCACATGCCAAACATATATAACTGTGCGAGGGGTCATTTGTTTGCACTGAAAGTGAGCAAAAATTAAGGTTTATCTCTAAGAGCTTTTCCTCACCTCTGTTTTTTTTTTTTTGAATCTGAAAAGGAAAAATGTGTGAGCCTCACGTGAAATCTCAGCTTCTTAGCACTAGAGTGTCGTGTCAGAACTCCAAAATAAAAACTCGAAAAACATCCGAAAACTGAACGCGACGAGGCTCAAGCACTTATTTTCTCTGTTTTCCAAAAGCAAAACAAGGCCTAAAGCCACTTGCCATGACCAAAAAAAAATCGTACAAATGACTACAAATTGCAAAGACATCCCACTCACGCTCCCACGAGACTACATCCTGTGATTCAAACTTTGCATGCAAGAAAAGCATCCCCTCACCCCCTCCACCCCCCTCCCATCATCTTGCACAAAGCAAAAGAAAGGAACCTCATAATTTATGAGCCCCCAAAGAAAGAGCGAGTCAAGAAGAGAGAGAGAGAGAGAGAGAGAGAGAGAGAGAGAGAGCTTAGAAAGCCAAAGACCACAGTGGGAGATACGTAACCATGATGGTGGGGTTTAGTATCTCTTCAAACATCCCTCTCCCTCACTCGCCCGCCATCCCCTCCCACGCCTCATACATACACCGCGGCCAGTCATCGGTCGAGAGGTACAGAAAGAGAGCGATAACAACAACACAATCAACTGAAAGTGAGCACAAACAGAGAGAGAGAGAGAGAGAGAGAGAGAGAGAGATTTCACCAGAGATGACGGACTGGGGGCCTGTGTTCATTTCGGTCATCTTGTTCATCTCTTGTCCCCAGGGCTCGTCTTCCAGCTCCCCGGCAAGAACAGAATGGTCGAGTTCGGCAACTTTCAGACCAGCGGCGTCGCCGTTCTTGTCCACTCCATCATCTTCTTCGGCCTCATCGCCATATTTCTCCTTGCGGTGGGAGTTCACATGTACATCGGCTAAGGAGCTAGACTTATGATGAGTGTGTGTGAGATCGTTCTTCGGTTCTTTGTTGCATATATGCGTGCTTTAATTGTGTTTTCATTCCTTTTGGTTCTTGAGTTTGACAGCATGTTTTATGTGATCAGCTGATCAATTATGATTGAGAGAGTGCATCTGATGTAAAACTGGGAAGTTGATTGCTTCTTCTATTGATAAAGTTGTTACCAAATGTTATGGACTAAAATAAATTCTTTGAGATATTGTTATATATAGGGTATGTGTTAGGTTTTAAAGAATAAGCCGTAGTTAGATGAGAAAATAATAGAAAAATACAAGAATATATTTATATATCTAATACTATCACTCAAACTGGAACATTGATAACAATCATGACTAGTTGTTATAAAAACTAAAAAAAATATTATCCTAAAAATGTTTTTTCCTAAAAAAAATATGAGAAACAAATAAGTATTGAATTTTTTTGTTGATGTAAATATGTTGAATCATTAATGTTAAAACTAAAAATGTAACATTAAGCAAACTGAATCTGAGTCGAGCCAAACATTTGAATGAAGACCACAAGGTCAATTGATCTTCTCGCTACAAGTAGGATTTTATACTTTTTCAAACTTAATAGAAAGAGGTTTTGAGATATCCCCTAACTCAGTAAAAATTGAGATCTTAAGAGATTTCAAACTCAGTAAAAATTAAATCTAATATAGAAAAGAATAAGCAATGACCAAAAGCACCCTGTGTTTATTCAAAATTACAGAAATAAAAGATATGTATCTTCTTTTATAAGTTCTAAAAAAATCATAAAGTTTCCTCCAATCTCACGTCTCACGCACCGTATGCCTCCTCTGTATGCGTAGAAATTCAAAAATCAAACGTATTAATACGAGTATCTCATTCCTAATTTTTCCTATGCTGTGCCACAGAGCTACGCTACGCTACGCTACACATGGCGGCACACTGCAGTTGACAAGTTGTCCACGAGACCGCAGGCATCGCCACGCTGCTCTTTCTTGAGTCGGTTGCAAGTAA
>JAVJIF010014436.1:0-125630 GCA_038442645.1 Agave tequilana | reverse complement strand
CCCACACACACGCACACAGATGGATTTCATGACACTCCATGTAAGTACACCTAGAGGGGGGTGTGATTGAGGTACAACCTGCACATAAAAATAAAGAATTTCAGATTTAGAATGAAGATGTGCAAGTGCTCAATTTTACCGCTATAGCAAGTGGCTATGCGGGTCGTGATCCACAAGGAGGGTTTTGCGATAGAAGCGTTTACGTTTTTGTATTGAAATCTTTATGGAAACCAAACGAGAGTTCTTCTCTGTTTTTAAGTTAAAAAAATGGAAAAGAATTATGTTAAAGTTAGAAGAAAATGAGAGATGAAGAAGGTGAAAAAAATCAGAAAACGGAGAAAGCGACTATGTACAAATGATTATTTACAAGGAAGTGAAAAGGAGTGGTGTTGGTGATTTAATTTACAGAAATGAAAGAAAAGAAAGAAGAGGAAGAAATACTTACCTAGATTGATTGATGACTTACCTGAAAACCTTTGCATATTCTACCTTTGTTTAGGAGGCGTTCAACGCATAGATCATAAGCCCGAGCTCAGTCCCCGTTCGCATTATATCATCAAGTCTCGCACAAGCATGAAGTGATACGTCTTGAGGAGGAGAACGTCTTCATGAACTATCGTTGGCACTCACATAACATCGTTATACTTGTGCTTTGGAATTCACTTGTAAACTCAACAAAAACAAACGAGGTAAAGTAGAAAGAGGAAGAAGAAAGCAAAAGAAAAGGAAAGTAAAGATACGAACATAAACAAATGTTTACCTTTATTGCTTGAAACAATGGAAGAAAGGAGGAGGGTACATCGGTGTCACTCTTAACATATGCCTCTCTCTCTTACTTGCATGAATCATCATCTAACCTAAGCTTACATATAAGTTACATAAAAAGAAAAGAAAAACCTAAACTAAGAAATGGAAAACTTGGCTAAATTCTATCTCTGCATGGTCGTCCATTTTCAGCGAAAAGACTGGCTTCTTTTTATAGGCAAAACCCACACCTTTAGGATCCCGGGGAGATCGGGGGAGCAAACGCTCCCCCTAACTCCCCAACCTTGCCGCGGAAATGCGGCTTTTGCCGCGTTTCCCGTGGCCAGGGTGTGGCCAGATGGCCACACCCTGTTGGTGGGTCGTTCTGGTGTTTCCTTCTGACTTTATCCTTTATTGGATTTTCAGTTTGAGTCCCGGAGTGTGACGAAATGGCCTTGGATTCTTGGCTTTAACCGATCGATTCTGAGAGGATTCTTCTCAACCGGTTTTCAACCTCTTGATTCTGCTCTGATTTACTGAGTGCGAATTAACTCTGATTTAATTCAGAATTTTGGTGGGCTTTGGGCTCATTTCTCTTCATCTCTTTAAAGAATGGACCTGCAAATAAATTAAGCAATTAATTAAGATAATGCAAAGTTTTATTCCAGAATAAGTTTGGAAATATGATATTAAATATGCAACATTAGCGACCAATCAGGGTGAATAGATGTACGGCTAATCTAATGAACAAAATACGAAAATTAAAACTTAATTGCAACACACTTAATGTAACCAACGAGTGTAGACGAATTCCTGGTGAAGGGCTCTGGACTAACTCCTCTTGATTCCTCTGAATAAGAGTTGAGGTGCTATATGAAGCTCTCGTGGTTAAACACAAGTGAGGCACACAAACAATCACAACCAAGCATATAAATATGATATGACAATATGAATCAATGCAAGGCACAATATAAAAGAGAGAGTTAGAGTCAATGGATCAAACGCAAACACTGAGATTTGTTTCGAGGTTCGAGCACACAGCTCTACGTCCCGCCTTCACACAGAAGGATTTTCACTAACTTGTCCACACAAGACTCCCACACAGGGAACCTCCACTGAGGATTTGGGGCAATACAATAACCGGAAGTACACAACTCCTCTCTCAATCGAATACAACCTCTCACTAGAGGCAATGCACAACCAACACAAAAACCACCTCAGACAAGAGGGGTAGGCACTTAGTCAATACAAATCAATCACCTCGCACTTGAGGGATTCCAATACAAACTCCACCTCTCACTAGAGGGAGATAAACACAATCTCCACCTTTCACTAGAGGGAGCTAAACACAATCTCCACCTCTCACTAGAGGGAGCCAACCACAACTTCTAAAATCACCTCACAATAGAGGGATAAAAAATCAGTCTCCTCTCATTAGAAGGATATCACAATGAAGGAAGTTGACAACTTGGTTGTCTATCTCAACCACAAACTAATTTTCCCACAAAGGTAAAAATCCTATAGATAGCATAGCAAGATAGCTCAAGTGTGGAAAACAAAGTGTTTTGAACAAAAAAAATCACTTGGGAAAATCTCCAAATAGATATAGAAATTTTAGACCAAAAACAAATTCCCAAAAAGGACTATTTTCTTTAAATTAAAAAACACTTTAAAAACAAATGAAGATTGATCTTTTAAACACAAAAACTCTTTTGAAAAACTTGCTCTTAAAGCACTAGAGAAGATCAGAATTTTGGCTCTCAAAAACTTGGAGATAAACATCTCTCAAATGGGGTATTTATAGCCCATTACAAAAATCTGCCCGTTGGCTGGCAGAATGGTCAGTTTTGACCTTCCGGTCGCCGGCCAGTCGACCGGCCAACGGTCAAAAGTGAGTGGGTTGCCCAGAACCAAAGAGCAACGGCTCTCTGGCAGGTCGACCGCCCTGTCGACTCGGATAACCCAGAGTGGGTTGCCCTCAGTCGGTCGATCGCTCGGTCGACCGGCCCAAGGAGCTGGCCTGCGTACACGTCCTTGTGCACATCGGTCGACCGACTATGGGCCCGGTCGACCGGCCCGGTCGACGGCCAGAGCCTGGCAGGGCTGATTATAGGATTTGTAAACAGGGTTTTTAATTACCAAATAAATCCCGTAAAATCTCTAAAATTCTACAAAATAAGTTCTTATATTCTCTTTGAAATACAAACATGTGTGAAAAAATTCAACACATATTTCAAACTAATTGAACCATTTTTTATGACTTAGAAATTTTGTCGAAAACCAAAACCTAGTATTTTCCAGAACTTAGATTTTTGAAATGGAAATCTGATTTTTCCAAAACACATCCAAATACAAAAACATGGTATAGAAACAACATTTAAGCATGTAGCATATGGATATAATCTAATATACATATAAAGATATGTATATCACTGTTTTTTAAATTCGAAAATAAGTTTTGTTTAAAATACCAAAACTCTAAACTCATGAAATAGACTATTAAACTAAGTTTGTTTAAATAGTTGAAGCATACATGTATATAGAACAAATCTAATATATATTAAACTATGTAAACTTGTTTTGATTCTATCTATTCATGAAAACCAAGATCGGTTAAACAAAAACTGAAAACCAAAACATGAAACTTAAACAAGTGTGTGCGTTGTGAACTTGAGCATACCACACTATCTAATCTTTAACAATGGATCTAAACCATAAACTAAATAATATACCGAAGTCTTCTTGTAGAGCGTCGTCTCCAAGTCGACTCGATCCAAACGTGATCCACCGAGCTTGACTCCAACGAGTGCTAGATATGAACTTGACGCTCGGGCTCTTCAATCACCATGTGAAAACTCCAAAACACCTTTGTTGAAGCTAATCATCTACTAATATCTTGGTTAAGTATCTGAAACTAAACATCATAAGATTATTAGTAAACTACAACTACATGACTTAATCATCATCAAAACTAGAGTGGAAGGCCTCTGGGCTAATAATCTCCCCTTTTTGATGATGACAAAACTCATGGAGTTATATATGCATGGATTAAAGTTAAGCTTCAAAGAAGCTCCCCCTTAACTCATGCATAGCAATAAACAATAAATATATGCAATGAATAGTAAACATGAATATGCATCAACATGCTTAAAATAATGAACATGCTCTTGATACCAAACTTTTAAAATAAATTCTTTTTCCTTTTAAAATAAAATATGTTCTTTAAATAATTGCTCTTGATACCAATAAAAATTTCAATGTGAAAACATTATCAATAAAAGTAATATAAAAACTCTTGATACCAATCAATAAAAAAAATTCTTGATACCAATTGGAAGATAATCAATAAAAGCTTTTGATACCAACAATGAAAAATATCAATATGAAACAACTTTGATATAAACTTACAAATAAACAATAAACATGCATATTAAACTCAAATACTTCTCCCCCTTTTGTCAATCATCAACAAAGGGGTCAAAGAAAATAATAAAACAATGTTCTCCCCCTTTTTGTCTTAAACAAAAAATAATATCAATACGGGGTGAAATTAAATCAAAACATTATGATACCAATTGAAAAAATATATATCAATTTAGTGCATCATGATACCAATTGAAAATAAATAAAACATACCAATTGAAGGTACATAAAACTAATATTTTTAATATAAATTTAATACAAATTGTAAGTAAATAAATCATTTTAAAGAATTTAACCAAAAATTTGATATCAAATAAAACTATATAGTTAATCTTGATATCAATTGTAAAGATTAGTACCAATTGAAAGTAATTTTCATTAGGAGCATATGATATCAACAATAATCAATATCCTTTTTTAATCATTTTTCAACATAAAATGTGGGAGTAAAATATCCAAGGTAAATAAAACCAATTGAAAAGTAAAATATAAATTTTTCTCCCCCTTTATGAAATACCAAATAAAATAATGCATACGCTTGTATAAGATACCAATTGAAACATAATCAATTGAAGTATAATAGTCATAGAAGAAATCAAGCTTAGCATAACTAAAATTTGTGCTCAAAGATATAGAGATATAGTAAGCACAAATAAAGCATATATATATGTATGAAAAATTGAATATCAATTGAAATTGATACTATTTGAAGTGTAAGCATACACATATATAAAAATATATATGAGTTTACAAAAAGAATATCAATAATGATTCCAATTGAAAAGATCCATTGATACTAATTGAAAACACAATAAGATCAGTGTATAACTCATATTGCCTGCCACCCATTTCATGCACATGTTTAAAATTAATTTTCAATAAGAAGCATACAAGGCATGGTCGCCCAACCAACCGCCCTTAAATGGGTAGGAGTTTTCAAAAATAAGTTTGAAAATATAGTATGTTTGAAAAACTCTACTATAATGAAGAATACGAACTAGTTATATGAAAATTTTGAAAACCTAGTACGAAATCCTTCAAGAAAGGAATAAAACAAGAATATATTTCATAAAACATGAAAATCACTAAACCAATGTCACTCAAAATCTATATACCACATATAATACTCATGAAAACAAAAATCATGAGAAAACATCAAATAATATGAGTGTACAAGTTTTGTGAAGGACAAGTCATGAAAATAGGCAATTAAGCTCAATATGAAATTCCTTAAAAAAATGAAAATCATCAAAACTAAAATCCTTCAAGGTATATGTATGTCATGTACAAACTAAAATATACATACATATCTAAATATAAACGAGTACACAAAAGTATATGCATGAGGGCAAGTGGCTCAAGGATGTATATGTATAGCTAATAGTTTAGACACAATGACATATACATGAAGTTTAAATATAAGCATGAAAACATGTACAAAATAGGTATACAAGTCAAATGCATGAATCATCAAAACTAGGCTATATTAGTACATCTAATGAGTACAAATGGCATTCAAGTATAAACACATACTAATCTATTTGTGGCTCACTAGTTGTACAAGTATATACCTAAGTTTTAATGAAAACTAATATATAGACATGTAATCAAAATATGAAGTATAGAAATCAAAAAACAAACTCATATGATCATTATTGCAAATGCACATGCAATAGATTTAGGACATACACATTAGTTAAACTAAAGTGAGAACACTAAATATGGGTCCATATAAACATGGGTGTCTCAATACTAATCATGCATGTCATAGGACTAATAAACATGGCATATGGCATAATGAACATTAAAAACAAGACATATTATAAATGAATGATATAAAAGCATGCAAATGAGGAGTAAGAGATAATTACCAAAACCATGAAGGCAACTCTCCATATCTCCAAAAGTGGTCCTCCCACCAAACTCCCCTTGAAAGTGATGCATTCAAATTGTCCTCTTTAAGCTCGGAACGCATCCACCTCAAGGCACCATCACTCTTACATCTAGAATGGGGGTTAATATGTGTACGGCTAATCTAATGAACAAAATGCAGAAATTAAAACTTAATTGCAACACACTTAATGTAACCAACGAGTGTAGCCGAATTCCCGGTGAAGGGCTCTGGACTAACTCCTCTTGATTCCTCTGAATAAGAGTTGAGGTGCTATATGAAACTCTCGTGGTTAAACACAAGTGAGGCACACAAACAATCACAACCAATCATATAAATGTGATATGACAATATGAATCAATGCAAGGCACAATATAAAGAGAGAGAGTTAGAGTCAATGGATCAAATGCAAACAGCGAGATTTGTTTCGAGGTTCGAGCACACAGCTCTACGTCCCCGCCTTCACATAGACAGATTTCCACTAACTTGTCCACACAGGACTCCCACACAGGGAACCTCCACTGAGGATTTGGGGCAATACAATAACTGGGAGTACACAACTCCTCTCTCAATCGAATACAACCTCTCACTAGAGGCAATGCACAACTAACACAAAATCACCTCACACAAGAGTGGTAGGCACTTAGCCAATACAAATCAATCACCTCACACTTGAGGGATTCCAGCACAAACTCCACCTCTCACTAGTGGGAGTTAAACACAATCTCCACCTCTCACTAGAGGGAGCCAACCACAACTTCCACAATCACCTCACAATAGAGGGATACAACATCAATCTCCTCTCACTAAAGGGATATCACAATGAAGGAAGTTTACAACTTGGTTGTCTATCTCAACCACAAAGATAAAAATCCTATAGATAGGATAGCAAGATAGCTCAAGTATGGAAAACAAAGTGTTTTGAATAAAGAAAATCACTTGGGAAAATCTCCAAATAGATATAAAATTTTTAGATCATAAACAAATTCCCAAAAGACTATTTTCTTTGAATTAAAACACTTTAAAAACAAATGAAGATTGATCTTTTAAACACAAAAACTCTTTTGAAAAACTTGCTCTTAAAATACTAGAGAAGATCAGAATTTTAGCTCTCAAAAACTTGGAGATAAACATCTCTCAAATGGGGTATTTATAGCCCATTACAAAATCTGCCCGTTGGCTGGCAGAAAGGTCAGTTTTGACCTTCCGGTCGATTGGCCGGTCGACCAGCCAACGGTCAAAAAAGTGACCGTTGAGCCTGCCGATCGACCGCCTGGTCGACCCAAAACCAGAGAGCAACGGCTCTCTGGCAGGTCGACCGCCCGGTCGACCGGGACAACCCGAGAGTAGGTTGCCTTCAGTCGGTCGACCGCTTGGTCGACCGGCCCAAGGGGCTAGCTTGCGTGCACATCCTTGTGCACGTCGGTCGACCGGTCCGGTCGACCGACTCTGGGTCCGGTCGACCGGCCCGGTCGACCGCCAGAGCCTGGCAGGGCTGATTATAGGATTTGTAAACAGGTTTTTAATTACCAAATAAATCTCATAAAATCTCTAAAAATGCACAAAAATAAGTTCTTATATTCTCTTTAAAATATAATCATGTGTGGAAAAATTCAACACATATTTCAAACTAATTGAACCATTTTTGTGACATAGAAATTTTGCCGAAAACCAAAAACTCGTATTTTCCAAAACTTAGATTTTTGAAATGGAAATCCGATTTTTCCAAAATCCAAATACAAAAACATGATATAGAAACAACATTTAAGCATGTATTATATGGATATAATCTAATATACATATAAAGATATGTATATCACTATTTTTGACATTA
This sequence comes from Agave tequilana, assembly GCA_038442645.1. Classification (NCBI taxonomy): domain Eukaryota; kingdom Viridiplantae; phylum Streptophyta; class Magnoliopsida; order Asparagales; family Asparagaceae; genus Agave; species Agave tequilana. The sequence continues at coordinate 117,738 of JAVJIF010014436.1, read as the reverse complement.
AATCCGAAAATAAGTTTTGTTTAAAATACCAAAACTCCAAACTCATGAAATAGACTATCAAACTAAATTTGTTTAAATAGTTGAAGCATACATGTATATAGAACAAATCTAATATACATTAAACCATGTAAACTTGTTTTGATTTTATCTATTCATGACAACCAAGATCGGTTAAACCAAAAACCGAAAACCAAAACATGAAACTTAAACAAGGTGTGTGTTGTGAATTTGAGCATACCACACTATCTAATCTTTAACAATGGATCTAAATCATAAACTAAACAATGCACAGAAGTCTTCTTGTAGAGCGCCGTCTCCAAGTCGACTCGATCCAAACATGATCCACCGAGCTTGACTCCAACGAGTGCTAGATATAAACTTAACGCTCGGGCTCTTGAATCACCATGTGAAAGCTCCAAAATACCTTTGTTGAAGCTAATCACCTACTAATATCTTGGTTAAGTATCTGAAATTAAACATCACAAGATTATTAGTAAACTATAACTACATGAGTTAATCATCATTAAAACTAGAGTGGAAGGCCTCTGGGCCAACACTTCCTTTTTGACATTCTTAAACTCCAAACTTGGAAAGTTAAGATGTCCATGTACCTAAAAGCCTTAGAGGTATTCATGTTTATCTTGCCACCATTAAAGATTCATATTCTGTTAATAGAAAACATCTTGAAGCTAATGTAAAAGCCATCCATGCTCTTAAGCTAACCCTTAATGATGATTACTTATCTAGGATTTCTAACATTGAGTCGGCTTTTGTAGTATGGAACACTCTTTGCTCTCTTGGGGAACAAATGCTAAATGAAAACGAGAGTGACTCGGATGATGGAAGTGATGCTTCCAACATGTGCTACAGGGTCCAAGGGGATGACTCCCTTGAGATAAATTCTGAATCTTAGGTTGATGAAAATGTTGACATGCCATATGATGAACTTGTTATGTTTTGTCAACAATTTCTTAAAAAATATGAACTGTTAAAAATGAAAACAAAAGTTTGAAAATGAAAATGATTTGGTTTTAAAAGAAAAATATTCTTTTAAAAATAAATTTGAAATTATTTCAAAAGAAAATGAAGTTATGAAAAATCAAATTATTTTGATTGAAAAAGAAAAGGTGATTGTTTTAAACGAAAATGAGTCTTTGAAAAAGAAATTGTTTAAATGAAAAGAAATTTTTTCTAAAAAGAAAATGAATTTTGTTTCTCATGTTTCTTCTTTCAAAATTGATAATGATATTCGCATTGTGAAAAAGAAAATTGAATGTTTGGGCTCCACTTTTAGCCAATGTGCATTTAATCAAAATAAATTGGAATTTATGTTTCGCAAGAAATATGTCCCACATATTCATGCACACCATCCACGGCATACACCTCATGTACACCATGATGTATGCTAGCGTGTACACTTGTACACATTGTGACCGCAAAGTCCATCTTATAAGATTTTGTTTTGATAGAATAAATTATATAAATTTTGTAATAAAAATACTTGGGTTCCTTATGATGCTAACCCCATGGACCCAAAAAGATACGGGTACCAAAATCCCCACCACTTATGTTTAATGCAGGTGTAGGTTTTCACAAAATGTAAGAGGATTGGTGCCTTAGCAGTGAATGCATTGGAACTTGAAAGACACATCCAATTGATGCATCACTATCAAAAAAGCATGGTGGGAGGACCACCTTCGTTTTGGAGAAATGAATTGGCTATAATCGATTTTGGAAACCATTTCTTCCTCCTCTTTAAAAAAAAAAAAATGCTTAAATGTGTATATGCTAGTGTAGTAACCTAGACTCTATCTGTATTGTTTTGTGCTTATAGATAAGTTGATTGATTGCCTTGCTATACATGTTATTTTTTTGAAATTTTTTTTAATGGACTCACATGCTTATTTCTTTTGGATTGATTTATGTTTTTGTATTTTCTAGTTAAAGCATATGTTGATTTAAATGCCTATATCATGATCATATGTATATTCTATTAAAACTTGTGTTATACATATACAACTTTTGAGATATATGCTTTACATGTCTTATTTCTTTTATGTACTCAAAATTATTTGTTTGATTGTACATTGTATGCTTTAGTTTTGATGATTCGTGCATATTTATATGATATATCATATTTTTGTAAAAAAATTTGATTTGAGTTTTTATTTTGAGCTTTATTATTTATTTCATGAATATGTCATTTACATGATTCTTATACACTCTCATTTTTTTGTTTACTTATGATTTTATTTTCATGAGCTTTATATAAGAGCTTTATAAATCTTGAGTGTCAATTTTTGTGTAATACACATGTTTCATGAGATATATATGATTTGGTTTCATATTTGAATGATCTTTAACCAGTTTTTAAAAAATTACTTTAAACTAATTATTTATTCTTCACTTGGTAGTGTTTTCAATTTACAACTAATTTCAAATCTTACTTTTAAGAAATCTTACCTTCTAAGGGCGGTTAGATGGGCGACCATGCCTTATATTCTCATATTGAATATCTTTCAAACATGTGCATGAATATGGTGGAGGTATGAGTTATACATGATCTTAATGAAAATTCATTTTTATATACTCATATTTATTTTCTATATGTATACATCTTAATTTCAATTGATATTATATTGCTCTGATCATACATACATATAGATGTTTTTTCTTATGCTTATTTTATAATGTCCATACATTTTTTAGCACCAATTGATTTTATGCTAAGCTTTATGTTCTTAATGATAATTAGTATCTTTACAAGCATATGCATAGTTTTTATTGGTTTTTATAAAGGGGGAGAAAAATTCTTATTTTATCTTTCAACTGGTTTTATTTTCAATTGGTATCAAAATCTACAATTGGTATCTTAATAATTTTATTTATCTACAAGTGGTACCAACATTTATTTTGTCAACTACAATTTGATTTCATTAGTATCATAATTCATTTTGTTGACTTCAAAAAATTTCAAAATTTGTTTTAAAAGTGATTTCAAATTTTTTTCAAAAATTTGTTTAATATGTATTGCTATGCAAGGAGAGCTTAACATCTCCTCTATATATAGATTCATTTTGAGTATATTTTACATATTAAAGAGCTTGACCTCTCTTCTTTATATGGTACACGTGTGTAGAGAGAGCTTAACATTTCCGTCTATACATTGTATATTATGCTTATATGGGTTAGAGTCTAGTCATCCCTTCTTCATGTAATGCATGTATGCAAAGAGAGTTAACTTGATGCCTCTCCTCTTCATGAATGTATATGCATATACATCTTTCTTGATTGTTTTTCTTCGTCCCTTTGTTGACGAATGACAAAAAAGGAGAGAAGAATTTAGAGAGTTTATATATGCGTGTTTAAGATTATATACGTATTTAATATTGTTGTTTATGCATATATATCCGTGCTTAGTTTATGTGCTTCATTAAATATCTTTATTGTTTTTGCTATGCATAAGTTAAGGGGGAGCTTCTATGAAGCTTATGTTTAATCCATGCATATATAACTCCATGAGTTTTGTCATCATCAAAAAGGGGGAGATTGTTGGCCCAAAGGCCCATCACTCTAGTTTTGATGATGATTAACTCATGTAGCTAAGTACTAATGATCCTGTGCTCATTAAGTTTTAGATATTTAATCAAGATCTTAGTCGGTGTTTAGCTTCAAAAAAAGATTCGAAGTCAAGCTTTGAAGCTAGCACGTATTGATTCAAGAGCTTGCGCATCAAGATTGCAACAAGAAGAGGAGTCTAGCTCATGGATTAATGTTTTGGACCAAGTCAAGATGGAGAAGAAAATTTTCAAGAGAAGATTTTCAAGACTTGAGTCTACTTTTATAAGTGTTAAGATTTGGTATTTTAGATAAAATATAAAGGATATATTAGTTGTGGATTGCTCAAGCTCATACACACACACACAAATAGCGTTTTCATAAGAAAAAGTTTAGTTTCGGTTTGGTTTTGAGCTTCAAAGAACATACATATTTGTTTTCATGTATAGAGTTCATCAAAATAAGTTTACATATTTTATATGTGTTTAGAATTTCATCCATACACATTGATGGTTCAAATGTTAGAAAAACTTATTAGTGTTTCTATATCATGTGTTTTAAGTTTTGTTAAAGTCAAAACTTTATTTTGAGCTTACTGTCAAAAATATAGATATTTCATCTTAGTGTATTGGATCATATTCATACACACTATGCTTCAAATGAGTTTTAATATCTTATTTTTGTATTTGAACAAGTTTTGAAAAAATCATATTTCTCTTTAGAAGTTAGGTTTTTGAAAAATACAGTTTTTGTTTTAAGGTTAAAATTCTTTATCTAAAAAATAGTTCAACATGTTCGTAATACGTGTTGATTTTTGATCACACATATTTGTACTTCAAAATATTTCAATGAACTTATTTTTGTGAATTTTTTATGTATTTTTAATAAACTTTTAGGGTTTTAAAAGACCAAGTTTCAAATCTTGAAAACTCTGACCTGGGCTTCTGGCGGCCGACCGATGTGCACAGCTACGTGCATAGAGCCTGGCTTGAGGGCCCGATTGACCGGACGGTTGACCGATCTAGAGAGTTTTCTCTCTGGATCGATCCCCAGTCGATCGAGCGGTCGACCGGTCAGAGAGCAGTGCTCTTTGGTTCTTGCCTCGGTCGACCGATCGTCAACGAACAAGGTCAAGACATGGATGCGGTCGACCGGCACCCCAACAGTCATAAATATGACCATTGGCCGGTCGACCGGCTAGTCGATCGATAGGCCAATCTGGCCTATAACGGCTAGTTTTCTAATGCCTTCATAAGAAGGTATTTTGGCCAAATTTTTGGGTAAAACTTTTAGGCAGTTTTCTAAATCTCTTCTACAGAGTTTCTAAGCAAGTTTTAGAGCTTCATTTCTATATCCAAAAAAGAGTTTTCAAGAGTGAATCTCTTATCTTTTCAAAAGTGTTTTCTTGAGATTTTTCACCTCCACATCTATCTTGTTTTCTTACACAAACTTGAGCTTTCTATTGCTATACTTATCTTCTAGGGATTATTTATTATGAGAGTTATTTTTGTGATCAAGAGAAGTGATTACAAGTGTTCCACCCCCTTTGATTGGCAAGTTGTAGAGGTGTGGGCTCAACAAGCAAGTGTGTTTGCATGTGTTGTTCTTGCGGAAATAAGTGAGGGACTTGGGGGGTCCAAGAGTTCTTGAGAGAGCTTGTTGTAGGTGTTGCGGCACCGAGTGATCTTGCGGGATCGATTGTAGTAAAAATCCTTCACAGTGTAGAAGGCGGGGACATTGAGCAACTGTACTCGAACCTCGAAACAATTCTCCCGTGTTTTGCGATTGTTTATCTCTCTAACTTGTGTTTTATATCGTACATGCTATTATTTTTTTATCTATTACTTACTTGATATTCCGTGTGCTTAATTGATATATACTTGGGATTGTTTGCTCACACTTGTATTCAACTAAGAAAGTCATAGTGGCACCTCAACTCTTAATCTAGAGGAATCTTGAGGAGATAATCTAGAGCCTTTCACTGAAAATTCGACTACACTTTTTGGTTATACATCGTGCGTTAGCTTACTGTTTTTAGTTTGCATAAATAGTTTTTAATTCTGTATTAGTTTTGCATTTGATTAGCATGTCACCTATTCACCCCACTCTTGGCGAATTACAAAATTTTCAACCACTTTGTCAACAATTTCCATAATTTTTACAATATTCATTCCCCGATTTTACTTCCTATACTTATTTTTTTAGAACTACGAATTGAAAAAAAATTGAGTTAGAAAAGAGTATAGAAGCCACCACACAAGAGGCCCAGCGATAATTTAAGAAAATGTTGGCCTCCCCAATTTCACAATATTTTCAAGATTCAAACTCAGTCCTACCTCTTCAAAATGACCAATCATCAGTCTTAGACACGAGTATAGAACTCTTGCGTGAGTCTGAGCAATAATCTCAAAACTTGTTAGACTCACAATCTTCACAATTTTCTCAAAACCAAGATTCCTACACTCCGTTTCTAAAACAACCATTTGAAGAAAAGTTTGAGCTAGAAAAGATAATAGAAATCTTATATGAGACCTCACAACAATTTCAAAAATCTTTTACCCAATCTATCGATAGGTTAGAAGCACAACTGAGTCAATTGGTCAACATTCATAGGAAAGAGAAAACTCACTCTTATCAACCTTTGACCAATCCAGATATCTCTAACTCTATCGACCTAGATCAGGAATCATGTTGTTTTGAAAACAAGATTCAATTTCAGTAGACCCATTTGAACTTGACCAACATAAAAATTTGAGAACCATATTAACATATTGGTAAGTTATACCTTTCCTGATATTGAACTTGAGAATGAATGTGATCCTGAACCTCAACTTGGTAATTCAATTCTACTTTTGAACTCAATAATGACTCCCGTACCTTTTCCTGATTTTAATCCTTTTCCCGAGTTAGTATTTGATCTTATGCCTATTCATTATGAAATTGAATCACCACTCTATGATGATGATCATATTGAACTTGACAATAACCATGCTTTTGAAAGTCCCATTAACAAATTGACAAGTTCTCATTTTTATGAAATTAAATTCAGACAAGAATATGACTTCGATCCTCAAATTTGTAATCCAGTTTAGATTTCTGAATCAATATTGACTTCTATTTTGTTACCTATACTAAGCAACATTTTAGATTTAGCTTTGATTCCTATACCTATCATCCTTGAACTTGAATCATCCATTTTAGAAAGTCACATTTCATTGTGGGAAAATGAATGTGGGTTTGAGTTTCAACTTCTTGATTTGGACCTACTTCCTAAACAAATTTTGACACCTGAACCTCCACTTGACTTCTGTTAATTTCCTATGTCAATCATAGTTCCTGTACTTTCTAAGTCTAAATCAATCATTCCATCTTTTCCTACTCCATTTTGGGACAAAGGTGTTGAATAGAATTAACCTGAAATATTTTTAAATTTTGAAAATTAGATGGGATAAAATTTCAAATAAAAATCATTCATGTTCACATCATAATAATGGGTTATATTAGAGAGGTCTCTGGTGGGTTCCTTCAGACTCTATAATTTTTAGATTGGGCCGAATTTCGTGGACCAATCAGACCACCACCGGAACCACCACTTAAGGTGATTTTTTTTGCCCCCTCTATTTGTTTCATGCATACATACATTCACGATGCATTGAGGTCAGTGCATGAGATAACTATGGGGGAGGGTCTACTAACGTAGAGTTTTTAGATTTTCTTTCTTTTCACTTCTTTTAAAACATTTTTTAGAAATTTTTCTTTTTGTATAGGAATTTTTCCTTTCTTTAAAAACTTTTTGAAACAAGAGACAAAGTTTTGATCTATTTTTAAGAAAATTAAGATGATCTTAGAAACTAAGGAGCCTTAATTTATGATATATTAAACCTAGTGTAAATAATAGATCTTATTTAAGATTATAAGTTAAGTAAAAAAGATTAGAGAGATAATTTTATCTTGAAAATTTTGCCTTAAAGAGTATGTACTTCACACTTACACAATTTTTTGGATGGAAAAAAAGACCTCAAATGCCATAAAGTAAATAAAAAGAAAAAATATATATGGTATACATGAAGAAAAAAATCACTTATTAAGCTGGATAACTATGCCTTACGAAGCATGATTATTCACGCCTAAACAATGGTCAAAAGAAATAAATAATCCCCTAAGTTTTGTGGTCTTGTTACTCGAGTCCATAAGCCCGAAGGATGTTTTCTCATCTGGTGCCTTGAAATCATCTGATTTGAGAGTCATAGCTAAAGGCTCACTAACCGGGTAAACTAGAAAGCCTAAGAAAACTAAGGGAAGAAAAAAAGAAAGAACTATATAAATATAAATAAATGACTTGTGGTTAGAGTGAAATCCTAGAAATCTTCACTATCACAAAGTGCATATTATATAGGTTTTATGAAGAATCAAATTATTCTATCCAATTTTGAATTCTTATCTTAATTGAAGACAAGATCTTGCATATAAACTAAGTTTAAGGAAGAATAATTTTTGGTGGACTTATGATCTTATATCGCTTAAATTTTTGCAAAAATTTTTCGTAAACGTGTCTCTCTTTCAAAATGCATTTTCAAAACACCAACTTTTATTTTCTTTCTTATGGATTTTGTGGGTGTAATCCGCTGAAAACTCTCAGGAGACAAAACTCCTCCTTTAGGGGTAATCTAGAGGTTTAACGACTTATTGCACATACTCAATGCAATCGTGTCGCCTGCGAAAGTGGTATAATAATATTCTTAGTTTAGTTTTTTTCTTATTTTGCTCAGGATGAACAAAAAATAAGTGTGAGTGTGTGATTAGTCTACGATTTTGCATCATTACATCGCATTTTTCTACCAATTTATAAATAAAACATCGCTTCTGAGCCGTGTTTTGGTCTATTTTGCAGATAATCAAGAGTTCAAGGGTAAATTCAGAATAAGAGCCTAATTAAAGCCATTTCGGGTAATTAAATCTCATTACTTTGAGGCCAAGCTAGAAAGCTTCTGGAAAATATATTGGATCCAAAGTTGGGCGCAAATTTGATGAAAATATGGATCCAAATACCCAAATCTGAAACCATACAGAAGCTTCTCCAGACCAGACGAAGCAGTTGACCAAAACTAGGGACCTAAGTCCCTAGTATTGCCACGAAAATGCCGAGAAAATGCGGCATTTTGGGCCCATGTGTCGATCTTCGATGCGTTGCCTCGTCTCGCCTTCCAGATCCTTCTTCGGCCTATAAATAAGTGTGTTTTGGACCAGAGATGGGGTTGAACAATAAGAATTAGGGTTTCTCTCCTTAGGATTAGTTTTAGGTTTTCTTCTTTTATGTCTTTTGTATTTTTCTTTATTTTTTAGTTCATGTATTAGGGCTGAGATAGATTCAGAGGAGAGAAAGAGGGATCTTGTACTAGAGAGTGACAATCTATGTAAATGTGTACGTTTCTTCTCTATTATAATCTTCTCCATCTTTTACATGATGCTTAGCTAGTTTTATTTCTCATGGCAGTCTAACTACTAACCACTAACTAGTTAACCACTTACTTAATAATTCATATGAATCTAATAGCGTCTATAAGGTCTTGCTCTTGCAAGAGTCATTGATAGCTCATGCTGATAGATCCTAACATTCTAACATCTAACCACTAACAAGCTAACTTGTAATGTCTTCTTTATTTCATGCTCACCTCTCATTGGTTTTGATGATCTAATAGTAGCTTACATTTTGATTGTGTGGAATGAATACGTTTGAATGTGGAAGAACAATCTTATGAGCCATGCTTTGTATCGTCTATCGAAGCCAATGACTAGTGATGGTCAAGAATCCATGTGAGACAACTATCACTAAGAGGTTTGCATGATTAGTGGAGCAATTAGTGGTTAGTAGCCATTAGTTTTCTTTTATAGTTTTCTTCTTTTCTTTACTTTGTTTTAAAAATAATTTCCAAAATCTTTTTATCATTTTCTTATCGATGTTTTTACCAACTTCTTAGTTCACCTTTGTTTCACCTTCTTTTTGTTTTCAAACCCACTTCCTAAATCACTTCACTTTTCACTTCACCTTTATTTTATTATTTTGTTTTATCGATTCTACAACCACTTCTCTTTTGTTTTTACATCGCCGATTTCATCGCCTTCTCCACCTATCACTTCTGGATTTCTTTTCTTTTTCTCTTTTCTCATTCTTTAACAAAGAAGAAATTGTTAACAGCCGACGTGAATAAGAACTGTTAATGTTTCTATCGCCTCTGTCCCTGTGGATTCGACCTATTGAGCCAGTGCTATAACGGAAGTATCGAGGGAACATTAGTACACATGTTTTTACACTGATTTGCTAAAATACACATTTTCAAGTGTCGGTTTCACCCCGATCAGACAGCAGGTGTCAAGTGATTAACAGGTGATAAATAGTCAAGTAAAACAATACAGAAAAATAGTACAAATGCGAAGAATAGTACAAGATACAGTACACACTTAGAAAAAAGATACAAATAATGATCATAAAATAATCTAGATATAGAATCGAAAAATAGTACTAATACAGATTGATATAAATACAGAAAAACCATACTATTTTTGAAAAATAGTGTAAGCAAATATTTCAAACTCTTCACAATCAAGATTAAAATAATCAGTAAAATCATTATCATGCTAGCAGTTAAGCAAGCAAGCGAACATCCAAGTGGAGCTAAGCAAAGCTAGAGTGTAGCTAATGTACAGCACTAGACGTCATCACACTCGGCATGGTTACCGTTCGCGACACAGCTAAACGCACACGGCGGAGCGAGTCTATAAATGCTACGTTACCACACATGGTGCAACCGCGCTTATGGAGTAACTATGCTTGAATGGAGTTAGCAATGAAGTGTTGACGCTAGGCCCGCCTATCAAGCGTAGCATATAGAAAGTTCAGGGGGCTTTAATAAACCTTAGAGAGGTTAAATCCGGAGGCTATAGTATAGGACCGCAGACCGGTTAAGTCCGGAGGCTGTATAAGTACCTGCATATAATGTTAGTACCAAACAAAGGAATATATATCACCTATATTATTATAAACATTTCCCATACAAAATACAGTACACATCTCGATACAATACACATTCACGAAATTATCGGTACAAATACAAATCCACCTATATAATAATAATACAATTTCCCAAATACATATTAACCCGTCAAAGCGGGAAAACACAGAAATAAAGCGAGAACACTAGCCTAAATTCTGAAATATGCCACGAAATCCCCGAACTCCAAATAACCAATGCGCGAGCGCCTTCAAATATATAGTATATATATAAGGAGGAGAGAGAGAATAATTAAGAGAAAGAGTTAAAGGAGAGAGAGGGAATAAACTAAAGAGAGAGGGAATTAAAGAAGAGAGAAAAAATAGAGAAGGAGAGAGGGGCTGCTACTCTGGCTCACACTCAGGGCCAGGAGGGGACCCATGGTCCAGCCACGGCCCAGGCGGCGCCGGGGGGTTGACGCCGGCCAGCCAGAGGAGGAGAGGGAGGGAAGGGGGTATGGTTTTGCTGGTGGTGGTGATGGTGGGAAGAGAGAAGTATTAGAGAAAGGGAGAGAGAAATTCGAGAGAAAGTGAGAAATAGAGATTTAAAGGCGAGAAGAGGATAACTGTTCGGAAGTCAGAAGTGTATTAATATTCAGAGAAAGAGGGTTTATAGTCAAGCTTCGATGCTCGTAGTGATGCTCAAAAACTCCAAAAATGTATTTACAATTTTTCTTTACTCCTTCCAAATCACCGTAGTAGTATGAGCTATTACGGGTTGATCCTCAGGGAAAGCTTACGATGGAAGCTTTACGGTTTCAAAATTGAGTTATGAAGAAAGAAAACGAGAGTTCTTCTATGGAAAAAAGAGGAAAAATTCGTTGTGGATTTTCTTTGCATGAAAGGAAAAAGGATGGAAAGGAAAATAAAATGAACTTGGAAAACTTTACTAGCTTGAGAAGAAAACTTGAGAAGGAAAACCTTGAAAAGACTTTAGATAGAAGAAACCATGACTAGATAACCCTTCTAATTTACTAACTTACTAATCTCATAGGGTGATGCATGCCTCATGTTGATTCATCGGCAAAGATTTATCTTGCTTGTTTGGTCAAATACTTTCCCACTTGGAGGATGAGTGATCTTCTCAGCTTGTCTTGTAGCCTCATTGATTCATCGGCTCCCGAGATAGATTTTCAATGGTGGAATCAAGGAGTGTCACTCAAGAGAATGCTAAGGAAGAAGATACAAGATTCATTAGTCATTCAAAGCCATACTCGAGTTAGCATTGAAGTAAGAAAATTGTACAACAAATAGCATAGTTAGGTGCTCCATCTCCATGTTCCATCAAGGCACTTGTTCTAAAGACAAGGCTCTAAATGAGGCTCACATGAATCATATGGAATGAAAACAAGCATTTGCCAAGAATTAAAGTAACTCATCTTCATTGGGGATAATAGAGACTTGAAATTACAAGATCACAATAAAAGCATCCAATGAATCACATGAATTAGCAATCACCCAAGAGTTAGAAGTTAATAAAGTTATGGTTAGTTAGTCATGTTAGAGAGTTAGCTAGACATTGAAATGAAAAGAACACAACAATTCATGGTAGAAGAAAATGCAATGGAAATTAAAGCTTGAAGAAAGTAAAGCATAAGAAAGTAAAGCACTAGAATTAGTAAAGATGAGAAGATAGATGGATCAATCCTTGCATTCAGGTTGTCACCACTTCAATTACAAGATCTTACACTCACTCTCTCTCTCTTTGCAGAATTCTAGAAGGAGAAAGAAGATTACAAGAGCACTAAAGGAAGCTAGAGAAAATCCCTACAATTCTCTCAAAAATACAAGCTCTTCTCTCCTATTCTCTCCTCTCTCTCGCAGAGGCCATAGGGGTCTATTTATAGGCTCCAGAGGATGAGGCCCTTAAATCTTGGCCGTGGGATCAAACGCTGACTCAACAGCCAGATGCTTGCCGCGGATCCGCGGCCAGAGCCGCGTTTCCGCGGCAGAATCTTGGCTGTTGCACCAACGATTTCTGTTGCCGTTTTATTACAGTCTGTTTGCCACGCTAGATCTTCTAGAAAACTGGGGATATTCATGGACGACTCTAGATCTGGGCTTCTCTTTGGGCTTTTCCATTTGGCTCTTTAATTAATCCCATTAATACCTTGAAAATTCCTTGATTATAGGCCTTCCTCTCCATTAATGGTGGACCTGAAAAATAAGAGAGAAAAGCAATAAAAACCTTATTTTTATTTACATAAAGCATGATATGGAAGTGGAAAATGATGCAAAAATGAACTCCAATCACACCCCATACCTAGCTTTTGCTCGTCCCCGAGCAAAAAGAAAAAGAGAAAAAATCCTAGCTAAATTATTGAACCACTTTCGTAGGTGTCACGATTGCACTGAACACGTGCAACAAGCCGTTAAACCTCTAGGTTACCCTAGAGAAGGAGTGTTGTCTCCTGAGGGTTTTCAGCGGATTGCACCCACAAAATTCAAAAAAGAAAAAATGTTAGTGAAAAAATTTTTGATCCATATTTTTCAAGAACTTTACTTGATCTATAAGTTTCGGGATACCCTAAACTCGTCATTCTTTTTATAAGTGTTTATTTAGAGTTTCTTCTTCAACTTAGGTTAAGTTTTTAAGGAATAGAGCGAAGACCGGATTTTGCATTAAACCTAGTATATATACATCTATAAATATGAAGGATTTTTCTTTGACTAAAGTTCATTTATTTACTAATATATACAATATATATTTATTTATTTATTTATTTATTTACACCTCCTTAGCTTCCTTAGGTTTTCTAATTTACCCATGTAACGAGCCTCTTACCGATGACTCCTAAATCAGTCGGTCTTAGGGCACCAGATGAAGATACATCCCTAAGGTTCAAGGACTCGAGTAAATTAGGCCACGAATACTAAGGACTTAACCACCTTTAGGCGTGACTGGCCATGCTTCTTAAGGCACAGCTAATCAGCTTAATTAGTGGCTAAGTAATTATTTTATTTATTTATTTATACTTATTTTTTTCTTTTTTTTCTTATTATTATTTTTTATTATATATATGTGTAAATAGAATCACTAAGTCTTTGATTAATCCCTCAATATGTTTAATGTATATATCCTAAAGAAAGATTTAAAATCTAGCTATCTTTCTTATCCTTTTTTACTTAACCTAAAAATCCAACAAAACTCCTCTTTTCGACTTATATTAAGAAATCTTAGTTAAGAGTTTCGTTAATCCCTAAAATCAAGTGTGATTCTTTAAAAATGGATCAAATTTTTTTATTTTTTTATTTTTTTTATATTTTTTCTAAAAAGAAAATGTAAAATCTAAAAAGACAAAATCTAAAAAGAAAAATAAAAATCCTAAAAAGAAAATAAAAATCCTAAAAAGAAAATAAAAATCCTAAAAAGAAAATGAAAATCCTAAGTTAGTATCTACCCTCCCATACCTATCTCATGCATTGTCCTCAAAGTATGCAAGATAAAATATGCATGAAATAGGTAAATGAACAGTGTCACCCTCGTCGTCGTTTTGGACCAGCAGTGGTGCTGGGTCCAGCCGACTGTGATTGCCGAAGACCATCCACAATACGGTCTAATCTAGATGATTGCTCCTCCACTCGTTTCCTCAGCCGAACTTGTCCCCGGAAAATTTTCTTCATGCCCCGCCAAATGGTGGACATGAATGCACGTGAGTCTGTAGAGGGGTCCTGGTGCCAAAATGACGGCTCATCTTCTTTCGCTAGACTTTCGTCAGAAGAGGACTCCACTGGCACATCCTCGGGCTGGACACTAGGGGTCCAGACCGCATGTAAGCAACTGTTATAGGCACTAGTGGCCCTCTCGTGTGCGACAAATACTCTGTCACATGCGTCAAATACAGCGTCCGGTAGGAAAGTCCTACATAGACGTGTAATCAGAATGGCATGTGAATGTTTAGCACCACGGGTGCGTGAGGAGTTGGCAATGATGGAATGGAAGATGGTCTTGTTGATGCAGACCGTGTGCTGCCTAGTCATAAGGTCGTGAATTATTTGCAACATAGGGCGGTTAAAAGAAGTGGTGTGGTCCAGTCCCAGAATATTGCGTTGGATACATCGTCCAACGCAATGCACATTACGGAAGGTGGTACTGGCCTTGAGCCCTCGGTCTTGTTCGGTATAGCGGGCCTCCATAATGGACATGTAGTCAATGAGTGGAAGGGGGTCGCTGTGTTGTGGGTAACAAGGGACGTGAGTGAGTTTCTCAAGGAGAGGAAGTGTGAAGAAAATATTACCTAGGGGCATATGAACTGCGAATTGGTGCGTGTTGAAATTTACCGATGCATGATCAATGGAAGTGTAAAATGATGACACTAATTCAGGGCAATAAAATGCATCATTATTGAAATTATCATACACAAGAGAGTACCAATCCCAAGCACGGATCCTATCAATAAAAATGTGCCCATACCCATTGTTATCACTAAATATTTTGGAATAATCTTTCTCAGTAAACAAAGATGGTGCCATGCTAAAATTGTAGAACAACACAAGAGATTGGAAGATTGAAAAGCAAACCAACCCGGAATACGTGGGGGGAAATCAA
This sequence comes from Agave tequilana, assembly GCA_038442645.1. Lineage (NCBI taxonomy): Eukaryota > Viridiplantae > Streptophyta > Magnoliopsida > Asparagales > Asparagaceae > Agave > Agave tequilana. The sequence continues at coordinate 102,583 of JAVJIF010014436.1, read as the reverse complement.
ATCCGATTTGCAGAGGGCACTGGATCAAGAATTCAGATGATCAGCCACTGGATCGGTCAATAGCAGGGAATCACGACTGTAACAGACTATGGTGGCGCACCAACAGAGCCCAGAAGGCCACAGAATCGCGGCTTTTCCAGAGAAAACGCGGCAGGAAGGAGAGATCTGTGGGGGGGAAAATTTGAGAGGCGGCGCTTGAAGAGGTTTTTTCAGATCTGAGATGCGTTTGAGGTTGAGGGGAGAGACTCAGGGTAGATGAAATTTATAGGGGGCTAAAAGAGTTGAAGTCCCAATATGACCCTAGGTTGAATTGGATATTTACAACCCTAGGTTGATTTTAAAAGGGATTCATAAAGAGAGGGAACTCTTTGTGCCATGTAGCACCAAAGTCCAATTTTTTTTTTGAAATTATTATTTGTTTTATTTTTTTGCTTTTATTATTATTATTTTTTGTTTTTATTTTTATTATTTACAAAAAGGGGTCCCAAAGTGATATGCAGGGAAATCAGGAAAAATGTACAAATGAGATGGTCACATATAGACTGGGTCACAAAGACCCAGTTCATGAATTTCTTGTGACACAAATTCAGTGGTAAAAAATGGCTTCAAGCGTTGACCGTTCACAGTGAATTTATTGCCATTTTTTGGATCAAGAATCTCAATGGCACCGTGTGAGAAGACTTTTTGCACAACGTATGGCCCTGACCACCTGGTTTTCAATTTACCGGGAAGAGGTGGAGTCTTGAGTTGTATAACAGAACCTTTTGTCCTGAGACAAAAATTTTCCGGTGAATGGATTTATCATGAAAGAGCTTGGTTCTGTGTTTTGTTATCCGAGCATTGTCATATGCCTCATTTCTTAGCTCTTCTAGCTCGGATATTTGCAATTTCCTCAAGGCACCAGCTTTATCCAAATCCAAGTTCAGCTACTTTATAGCCCACATAGCCGGTGTTCCAACTCCACAGGCAAGTGGCAAGGTTTTCTAAATACAACTCGATATGGAAACATACCGAGGACAGTCTTGTAAGCGGTCATGTATGCCCATAAGGCATCAGTGAGTTTGATGGACCAATCTTTACGGTTCTGTCCAACGATTTTTTCCAATATGAGTTTTATTTGTCTATTAGTGACTTTGATTGGGCTTCTACCTGCACACAAAATACAGAATTTTAGATTTGGAAATAAAGATGTGCAAGTGCTCAATTCTTACCGCTATAGTAAGTGGCTATGCGGGTCGTGATCCACAAGGAGGGTTTTGCGATAGAAGCATTTACGTTTCTTTATTGAAATCTTAATGAAGATAAAACGAAGATTCTTCTTTGTTTAAAGAAATGAAAATGAAAAAAGAAAATTATGTTAAAGTTAGAAAAAAATGAGAGATGAAGAAGGTGGAGAGAAATGGAGAATGACTATTTACAAAGAAAGGGGAAAGAAAGCGACTATGTACAAATGAGTTTGGAAAGAAGCGATTTGGAAGATATGGTGTTGATGATTTAATTTACAGAAATAAAAGAAAAGAAAGAAAATTGAAGAAATACTTACCTTAGTTTGGTTGATGACTTACTTGGAAACCTTACATGTTCTACCTTGCTTTGGAGGCGTTCAACGCATAGGACATAGGATGGAGCTCAGTCCCCATTCGCATTATATCATCAAGCCCGGCAAGAATGAAGTGATACAGATTTGAGGAGGAGAACATCTTCATGAAGTATCGTTGGCACTCACAAAGACTTTGTTATACTTATGCTTCAGAATTCACTTGCATTCTCATCAAAAACAAACAGAGGTAAAGTAGAAAGAGGAAAAGAAAAAGAAACTAAAAGAAAAGAGACGAACATAAACAAATGTTTACCTTTATTGCTTGAAACAATGGAAGAAAGGAGGAGGGTACATCGGTGTCACTCTCAACATCAACCTCTCTCTCTTACTTACATAAATCTTCATCTAACCTAAGCTTACATACAAGTTACATAAAAAGAAAAGAAAACCTAAACTAAGAAATGAAAAACTTAGCTAAATGCTATCTCTGCCTTCTCCCCCTTTTTGCTCAGCTAAAACCAAGTATTTATAGGCAAAAAAAACCTAAAGGAGAAGATCCCAGGAAGATTGGGGGAATCTCCTGGTCTGATGCATTTCCAGTATCTTCTTCTGATTTTCTTGTTTTTACTTCAAAAGTTGACAAAACAGCCTTTAATTGTGCTTGATTCAGGGAGGATTCTTCTCAACCTTCTTTATATACCAAGATTTTGCCCTGATTTCTTCATCTTGATTTAGGGAGGATTCTTCTCAACCTTCCTTATATGCAAAGATTTTGCCCTGATTTCTTCATCTTGATTCAGGGAGGATTCTTCTCAACCTTCCTTATATGCAAAGATTTTGCCCTGATTTCTCCATTTCAAATTTATTCTAAATTAATCAGAATTTGGTGGGCTTTTGGGCTTGTTTCTCTTCATCTCCTTAAGGAATGGGCCTGCAAATAAATTAAACATTTAATTAGGATAATGCAGATTTTATTCTATAATAAGTATGAAAATATGATAATAAATGTGCAACATTAGTGACCAATCACACCCCATACCTATCTTTTGCTCGTCCTCGAGCAAAACAACTAAACTATACTAAGGATTATTTAGACCACTTTCGCAGGTCACGCGATTGCACTGAGCATGTGCAACAAACCGTTAAACCTCTAGGTTCCCCTAGAGGACGAGTTTTGTCTCGTGAGGATTTTTTTTTCAAACTTATCTAATCATCTTTCGCATAAATACTAAGGCTTGCTTAGGCCAAAGCACCTAGCTAATCAATAATTAGATTTGTTTATCCTTTTTTTCTTTTTCTTTTTTTATAAGGCATAAGAATCTTTATTTTTGAACCCTAAGTGTGTAAGTGTATGAAGTGTGCATATTTCATCAAGGTAAAGATCAAGACTAAATTACTTTAACAAATTATCTTCCTAACCCTAAAAATCAAACAAATAATCTTATTTTGACCAAGTATAAGAAATCCTAATTTGGATTTTCCTATTCCTTAAAATTAACTTAATTTCTTACAAAAAATATGTCAAAATATTGTTTCTATTTTCAAAAAGTTTTTAATGGTAAAGAAAATGTTAAATTTTTTTTAATAAAAAGAAAAACCTAAGTTATGCTAGACCCTCCCCCACACCTATCTCATGCATTGTCCTCAATGTATGAATTAATGCATAGATGCATGAAAAAAAAGAAAGGGAAGGAGAATGTTACCTTAAGGTGGTGGTTCCGGTGGTGATCTGATTGGTCCACGAAATGCGGCCCAATCGACTTTACTTGGGGCTCGGAGGAACCCACCAGAAATTACTCTAATATAACCCACTAAAAAGATGTGTCCATGAAGGATTTTTATTAAGTATTTGACCCCATCTAATTTCCATATCCCATAACTAATTTCAGAGTTAAATTTGTCAACCACCTCGTCCCAGAATGGAGTGTGAAAAGATAGAATGATTGAATTGGACTCAGGAAGTATAGGAACTAAGACCGACTCAGGAAGGTGACTTAAGTCAAGTAAAGGCTCAGGAGTCGAGATTGGTTCAGGAAGTGGGTCCAAGTCAAGAAATTGGAACTCAAGTCCACATTGATTTTTCAACAATGGAATGTGACTTAATGTTGGTGATTCAAGTTCAAGAATGATAGGTGGGGGAATCAAAACTGACTCTAAAATATTACTCAAATCTGGTAACGAAATAGAAGTCAGTATTGATTTGAAAATTTGAATTGGATCACAGATTTGAGAATCTAGGTCATACTTCTCATTGAGTTCAATATTAAAAAATTGAGAACTTGTCAATTTATCAATAGGATTTTCAAAATTGTATAATTGGTCAAGTTCAATATGATCCTCACAGATGGGTGATTTAATTTCATGATGAATAGGCACAGGATCCAACATTGACTCGGGGAAAAGATTGAAATCAGGTGAAGATACCGGAGTCATAATCGAATCAGGAAGTAGAATTGAATCACTAAGTTGGGGTTCATGATCATATTCATTTTCAAGTTCTATTTCAGGAAAAGGATAACTTGCTAAACTGTCAATATTCTTTTCAAAATTTGGAGTTTGGGCAAGTTCAAGTGATTGTTCTGAAATGGAACCTTGTTTTTCAAAATAAAATGACTCTTCGGCTCTAACATAATGGTTAGTGACATCAGAATTGGTCAAACGGTGAGAACGTAGAGATTCGACCATCATATCTATGTCACGATTACGAGCATTTTGAGCCTGAGTCATGGCTTCAAGCATCTTTTCATAGTTGATGGATTCATTATTTTGATGAAAAGATGAAGTGTAGTCTTGGAATTGGTAGTGAAATTGTGAGTCCATCAGATTTTGTAATTGTTGTTTGGACTCACGCATACTCCTTTCAAAATTGATGGTTTTCTATTTTGGACTGGTGGAACTGAGTATGACTCTTGGGGATATTGTGGACTAGGTGGATAAGGGGGACAAGTTGGTTGAAAATTGGACTCGGGGTATGTGAATTCCCACTGACTCTGTGAAGAGTTGAAATCATTATGAAAATTTTGGTTATAAGATTGGGGACATGGGTCATATTGATTCGGATAAGACTAATCCGGCACACTAGGTTGGTTAAAGTTATGATATGCCGGGTTTGTAATATCCAAAAATGAGGTTGGTGTGTAATATGGATTACTATTGAAGTTGAAAAAATTGCTATTATAAGCCATATCACACAATAGAATACAAACAAAAAGAAAGAAAAAAAAACAAACAAATAAGCAAACAAAAGAGGAAAAATTCTAACCTAAGTTAGGGTAGACCTATGACCTAGACGACTCCTAACTGATTAGACTGTCCACGGGAGGTTTAATGCAGACTTTGACCACAAGCTAATCAGCCAGGTCAGGGCAAGGTTGGTGGGAGGTTTTCCGTCAAAGACGTTCCTTAATTAAATAACCACCAACCTTCGGGCTTTCGGCCCTTAATCCCTTTCCTAGACACTGATTTGGAATGAGTCAAATTCTAACACCTTTCCCCCTTAGGATAATCTCCTAATTGAGTCCGAGATGTCCCTAGGGCCAACGTCTACTCATTTTAAGTTAGGCTTGGGATAGTGAGTGCTTGGAATCTGATTTTTGGGCTAAGGAAGGGTGATTAAATCCCCACCTTATCTTGTTAATGGGTGTTGCCCTTATAATCGATTTGTGCAAGTGTACAAGATAAATAAGATTCACTCAAAGCGATATAAATCAACCAAGAGATGAGTCCTATTCTACATGCAATGCGAACGTACCTTGCTCCAGCACTCTTCAACAGTAAAAATAAATGAATTGAAAAGACACGTGCCTAAATGCATACGTCTAATCAACTTTTATCTTTTTCAACAAGTATTTTACTATTTGTTATTAGCAGGTTTATGGTGATGGCATATAAGAAAAAACAAATTGCAGAAAACTAGAATTTTGCAAGTCAAGCAGCCCTGCAAAATACAACGTTAGTAGTCAACTCCTTTTTTGCCGTGGATCCGCGGCTTTGGCCGCGAAAATGCGGCAAATCAGAGGGTCCTTGGTCTCTGCTTTCTAGAGCAGAAGCCCAAGACCACTTGTATGTTACTGCAATCTTAATTTCCTGCTTTGATTACCCTGTAACCTGCAACAAAGAAGAAAGTTCGTTTTAGTTCTAAAAAATTTTCAATAAAAATCAGATTTCAATAAAAACGTTACCCTCCCCGGCAACGGCGCCAAAAATTTGATAGGGCTTCTACCTGCACACAAAATACAGAATTTTAGATTTGGAAATAAAGATGTGCAAGTGCTCAATTCTTACCGCTATAGCAAGTGGCTATGCGGGTCGTGATCCACAAGGAGGATTTTGCGATAGAAGCATTTACGTTTCTTTATTGAAATCTTAATGAAGATAAAACGAAGATGCTTCTTTGTTTAAAGAAATGAAAATGAAAAAGAAAATTATGTTAAAGTTAGAAAGAAAATGAGAGATGAAGAAGGTGGAGAGAAATGGAGAATGACTATTTACAAAGAAAGGAGAAAGAAAGCGACTATGTACAAATGAGTTTGGAAAGAAGCGATTTGGAAGATATGGTGTTGATGATTTAATTTACAGAAATAAAAGAAAAGAAAGAAAATTGAAGAAATACTTATCTTAGTTTGGTTGATGACTTACTTGGAAACCTTGCATGTTCTACCTTGCTTTGGAGGCGTTCAACGCATAGGACATAGGATGGAGCTCAGTCCCCGTTCGCATTATATCATCAAGCCCGGCAAGAATGAAGTAATACGGATTTGAGGAGGAGAACATCTTCATGAAGTATCGTTGGCACTCACAAAGACTTTGTTATACTTATGCTTCAGAATTCACTTGCATTCTCATCAAAAACAAACAGAGGTAAAGTAGAAAGAGGAAAAGAAAAAGAAACTAAAAGAAAAGAGACGAACATAAACAAATGTTTACCTTTATTGCTTGAAACAATGGAAGAAAGGAGGAGGATACATCGGTGTCACTCTCAACATCAGCCTCTCTCTCTTACTTACATGAATCTTCATCTAACCTAAGCTTACATACAAGTTACATAAAAAGAAAAGAAAACCTAAACTAAGAAATGGAAAACTTAGCTAAATCCTATCTCTGCCTTCTCCCCCTTTTTGCTCAGCTAAAACCAAGTATTTATAGGCAAAAAAACCTAAAGAAGTAGATCCCAGGAAGATTGGGGGAATCTCCTGGTCTGATGCATTTCCAGTATCTTCTTCTGATTTTCTTGTTTTTGCTTCAAAAGTTGACAAAACAGCCTTTGATTGTGCTTGATTCAGGGAGGATTCTTCTCAACCTTCCTTATATACCAAGATTTTGCCCTGATTTCTTCATCTTGATTTAGGGAGGATTCTTCTCAACCTTCCTTATATGCAAAGATTTTGCCCTGATTTCTTCATCTTGATTCAGGGAGGATTCTTCTCAACCTTCCTTATATGCAAAGATTTTGCCCTGATTTTTTCATCTTGATTTAGGGAGGATTCTTCTCAACCTTCCTTATATGCCAAGATTTTGCCCTGATTTCTCCATTTCAAATTTATTCTGAATTAATCAGAATTTGGTGGGCTTTTGGGCTTGTTTCTCTTCATCTCCTTAAGGAATGGGCTTGCAAATAAATTAAACATTTAATTAGGATAATGCAGATTTTATTCTATAATAAGTATGGAAATATGATAATAAATGTGCAACATTAGTGACCAATCAGACTTCCACTTGCCCATTAGTCTGAGGATGGTATGCCGTGGATAATTTGTGAGAAATAGAGTATTTGCGCATCAGGGCTTCAAAAGCCTGATTGCAGAAATGACTCCCATTGTCACTTATTATCGCACGAGGGGCTCCGAAGCGAGAGATGATATTTTCTCGTAAAAACTTGATGACAACTTGGTTGTCATTTGTCCTTGTTGGAACTGCTTCAGCCCATTTTAAAACATAATCTACAGCTACCAAAATGTATTGGTTGCCATAGGACAGAGGAAAGGGTCCCATAAAGTCGATGCCCCATAGATCAAAAATTTTGACCTCCAAGATGGGTGTAAGGGGCATCATGTCTTTCCGCGTAATTCGACCCGTCATTTAACACCTGTCACAAAGCTTGCAGAAAGTACGCATCCTTAAAGAGAGTGGGCCAGTAAAATCCACTCTGAAGTACTTTCTCAACAGTTTTTCGTGGACCAAAATGTCCACCGCAAGCTAGCTTGTGACAGAATGTCAAAACACTCTGATGTTCCTCCTCAGGAAGACACCTTCGTATTATTTGGTCAGGACAATATTTGAATAAATACGGTTCATCCCAAAAGAAGAACCGCATTTGGCTCATGAAATGGTGTTTGTCCTGGCCTGACCAATTAGAAGGTGTTCGCCCGGTTGCAAGGTAATTCGCTATGTCAGCATACCAGGTCTCTCCACACATTATAAAAATGTGTTCGTCAGGGAAATCATCATTTATGGGTATTTTTTCCTTTGGTGCATTGGGGATTCTTGACAAATGATTAGCTACCACATTCTCAACGCCCTTTTTATCCTTGATTTCCAGATCAAACTCTTGCAAAAGAAGTATCCATCGAATAAGTCTTGCCTTAGCATCCTTCTTTTGCATTAAGTATTTTAAGGCGGAGTGATCAGTGAAAATAGTCGTCCTGGACCTTAGCAGGTATTGGGGAAATTTCTCCAACGCAAAGACAACAGCCAAAAATTCCTTTTCAGTAGTTGTATAATTGTGTTGGGCTTCATTCAGCGTTCTGCTAGCATAATAGATTACGTAGTATCAAGACGCTGCCCTAGCACAGCGCCGATAGCAAAATCCGAGGCATCACACATAATCTCGAATGGCTTGGTCCAATCAGGCGCAGAAATGATAGGTGCTGAGACAAGTTTACACTTAAGCTCCTCCCAGGCTTGTTGACATTCTTTATCTAATTTAAAGGGTACATCCTTTCCTAAGAGATGTGTCAAAGGCCTAGCAATTTTGCTAAACCCTTGAATAAATCGTCTATAGAAGCCGACGTGCCCTAAAAATGATCGAATATCCTTTAAGCATGTTGGCTCAGGAAGCTTCGTTATAACTTCCACTTTAGACTTGTCAACCTCAATTCCTTTATGTGAAACTTCGTGCCCCAGAACGATTCCTTGTTTGACCATAAAGTGACACTTTTCCCAGTTAAGTGTCAAGTTTTTCTCCATGTAGCGTTGTAGAACCAACTTAAGATGGTACAAGCATTGTTCAAAGGAATCGCCATAAATTGAAAAATCATCCATGAAAATCTCCAAGAATTTCTCTACCATGTCTGAAAAAGGCTCAGCATGCAACGTTGAAACGTTGCGGGAGCATTGCATAGGCCGAAGGGCATTCTTCGGTATGCAATTGTTCCATAAGGACAGGTGAAGGTGATTTTGTCTTGATCCCCGGGAGCGATCGGGATTTGATTATATCCTGAAAATCCATTCAGGAAACAGTAGTACTCATGTCCCGCTAATCTCTCGAGCATTTGGTCAATAAACGAAAGAGGAAAGTGGTCTTTACGTGTGGCAGTGTTCAACTTTCGGTAATCGATACAAACTCGAATCTTCGTTGGAAGACGTGTTTGTACCAATTCTTTCTTCTCATTTTCTACCACAGTAAATCCTGCTTTCTTTGGCACAGCGTGGACTGGACTTACCCATTGGCTATCGGATATGGGATAGATAATCCCATTGTCTAACAACTTCAAGATCTCAGCTCTAACAGCCTCCTGCATGATTGGGTTCAGTCTACGTTGTGGGTCTCGTTTTGGCTTAGCATCCTCCATCAAATGAATCCGGTCTTGAACTATGGAAGGACTAGTCCCCTTGATGTCAGCCATGGTCCAACCAATGGCTTCTCGATTCTCTCTTAACACAGTAAGAAGATCCTCTTCTTGTTGCTTCGTGAGATGGGATGCAATGATAACGGGAAAAGCTTCCTTCTCTTCCAAGTACTGGACTTGAGATGGTTCGGAAGAACCTTAAGCTCAGAAGAAGGGACAGGATCTATCAATGGTTGTTCTTGGTGCAAGGGAAGAATAGGGGTGGTATTAGTGGCCCATTCTATAGTGGACTCAACAATCTGATCAAGGTTAAAGTCATCAGACTCCAACTCAAATTCTTCTTCGGACTCATACTCAACCTCCACATCATGTTCACTTGTTAAACCTTCTATTCAGTTCACTTCAAAAGAATCATTATCCAAATCCCGAGGTTGTTTTCCCAGGTGGAAAACATTCACCTCTTTTGTCATATCCCCTAAGGTCAGATGCATCGAGCCATTCCTACAGTTGATGATCGCATTTGCGGTGGCTAGGAAAGGGCGTCAGAGAATGACAGGTGTCTGTGCTCTGTGATTATGTACGGGTTGTGTCTCAAGAACAATGAAGTCTACGGGGTAAATGAATTCCCCGACCCATATTAAAACATCTGTAATCTCCCCGTTGGGAATCTTTACAGAGCGATCAGCCAGTTGTATCGTAACTTTGGTCGGACGGAGGTCGCCTAACCCTAGTTGCTGATACACAGAATAGGGAAGAAGATTGATACTGGCTCCCAAATCAAGTAATGCCCTATTGATAGTAGTCTGTCCTATGATATAAGAGATGGTTGGGCTCCCTGAGTCCTTATATCTCATAGAAATTGGCCCAGTGAGCAACTCGCTAATGTTTGAAGCTAGAAAGACTTTCTTAGGGACATTTGCTTTCCTCTTCTTGGTGCACATTTCCTTTAAAAATTTGGCATATGATGGAACTTGTTGTATGGCATTAAGAAGAGGTACATTAATTTGGACTTGATTGAACATTTCTCTGATCTTCTCCATGTGAGCATTCAGCTTTTGGTTTGCTAGCCTATTTGGAAATGGTACAATAGGCTTATATGGTTGCTCATCAGCCTTTTCTTTCTTTTTGGATTTGGAAGTTGATGGTTGTGAACTGGATGATGGATTGTCTTGAGTTGGTTGCACTAGAACAGGAGGTGTTGATTTTGACATTGATTTGGTGGGTTGATTTGAAACCTTATTATCTACCCGCTTCCCGGATCTCAGAATATGAACAGTATTGCATTGACTGGGGTCCATGTCTTCAACTTCATGCAGAGAGAAGTGATTTTTTGGATTGGGCAATGGCTGACTCAGTAGCATTCCTTTCTGTCTCTCATTCAAAAAATTAGTCAATTGCCCTATCTGGACCTATAATTTGTTCATATCCTGGTGGTGATTGGTCATCACTGAAGCTTGGGTTTTGGATAGGGTTTCTATTATTTTTTCTAAATCTGTCATTCTTTTGTCTGGATGATTTTGTGGTGGATGTTGCTGATATGTAGGCTGGAAGTTTGTTTGGAAATGTGGTGGATTCTGATATGATTGGAATTGTGGTGGACTCTGGTATGAGTGAAAATTTGGTGGATTCTGGTGGAAACTGGGTTGATGTGACTGAGCAGGATATTGATGTGAAAATGGTTGCCTAGGTTGCTCATGACCAGACTGACTCCAGGAAAAATTTGGATGGTTTTGCCTTCCCGGATTGTACGTTTTGGAGTATGGATTGTAGTTGGGTCTGGTGTACGCGGCATTAGTGTTTTCCTGATACATTTGAGACTGGTAAACAGGACACTCCTCGAACAGATGGTTGATATCATAGCAATAGGTACAACCCGGGTTGACCACAGGTGATGGGTTGACCTGGTTCACAGCAGTAGGTTCCCTTGATTCAAGCAGTTCTATCCTCTTCATTAATTGTGTTATTTTAGCCACGGCAACTATGGAGGATTCTATCGAATGCATACCGGTTCTGGAAGTGGTGGGAGTGGATTTTTCTGGGCATGACTCCCACTGAATTGTTTTTTCAGCTAAGGCTTCAAAGAGATCCCACTCCTGATTCTCATCTTTCTTTAAAAATTCCCCTTGGCACATGATTTCAAGGAGTGTCTTTGTTTGGTAATCAAGTCCGTCATAGAGAATTTCACACTGCCGCCACTTCTCTATGCCGTGATGAGGACATAGGGCTAGTAAGTCTTTGAAGCATTCGAAATATTTCCAGAATGGTTCATTGGATTCCTGCTTGAATTGAATAATGTTCTTTCTCATGAGGGCTGTTTTGTGAATGGGATAAAACTTTTTAAGAAAGACTTTTACAAAATCATCCCATGAAGAAATCGAACTGGCGGGAAGATTGTAAAGCAATTTCTTAGCTATATCTTTCAGCGCGAAGGGTATGAACCTTAGTCTAACAGCGTCCTCAGTTAATTGGGAAATTCTCATCATCACACATACTTCTTCAAACTCACGAATGAAGAAATATGCATCCTCAGATTCTAGGCCATGAAATCGCAGGAGTGTGTTTATAAATTGTGGCTTCAGCTCAAAATTATTTCCATTGGTCACAGGGAGAAGAATGCATGATGGAAGTGAAGTGCGGATCGGGTAGAACTTGTCTTGAAGCGAAGTGTTGTTTGTCATGATTGGGATTGTGTCAGGTGGTGGTGTTTGTGCAAGTGTAGAAATTCTAACAAGTCTTGCAGAATCTGGATCCCGGTACCACTCTTGCATACACAATCAACGTTCACCAATCACACAAGCGAAAAAATGAAAATAAAAATCAAGAAAAGAAAAATCAATCACAAGCTATCTAGGATACCTGGACCTAGACGACTCCTAACTGTTCGATAAACCAAAGAAGGTTATTACTCGAGTCAGACCACAGCTAATCAGCCAGGTAGGGGTAAAATACGGTGGGAGGTATCCGTGCGTAAGTAACGGGCCTTAATTACGCCAAACCACGGTATCTTCAAGACTTAACCTCTTAATCCCTAACCTTAAACACTGATTTGACTGGAGTATGAATCAAAAATAATTTTCAACTTCAGCTGATCTCCTACTGAGTCCGGATGTCCCTAGGGCCAACGTCTATCAGATTTTATTAAAAAGCTTGGGATTGTGAGTACTTGGATGATGATTTTTGGACCAAGGAAAGGGTGATGAAATCCCCACCTTATCTTGTTTATTGGGTGATACCCTTAAGATCAATTTTGTGCAAGTGTACAATATATGCAAACAAGGTTCACTCAAAGCAATGTAAATCAACAAAGAAGTGAGTCCTATTCTAAATGCAATGCAAACGTACCATGCTCTAGCACTCTTTAACAGTAAAGTAAATGAATTGAAAAGACACGTGCCTAAAAATGCAAACGTCTAATCAATTTTTAAACTTTTCAACAAATATTTTACTGTTGATTATTAGTAGGATCCTGGTGAGAGCATACATGAAATTAGATTTGCAGCAGCTGTATTTTTGCAGAGCAAGCAACCCTGCACAAAACCAGTTAGTAGTCAACTCCTCTTTGCTGCAGATCCGCGGCTTTAGCCAAGAAAACGAGACAAATCAGAGGGTACTTGGTCTCTGCTTTCTTGAGCAGAGGCCCAAGACCACTTATATGTTACTGCAGTGCTTTGTTTCCTGTTTCTTCAACCTGTAACCTGCAACAGAGAAGAAAATTCGTTTAGTTCTTCACTTTATGAAAATCGTTACTCTCCCCGGCAACGGCGCCAAAAATTTTGTTCGGAAGGCAGGAGTGTATTAATATTCAGAGAAAGAGGGTTTATAGTCAACCTTCGATGCTCATAGTGATGCTCAAAAACTCCAAAAATGTATTCACAATTTTTCTTTACTCCTTCCGAATCACCGTAGTAGTATGAGCTATTACAGGTCGATCCTCAGGGAGAGCTTGCGATGGAAGCTTTACGGTTTCGAAATTGAGTTATGAAGAAAGAAAACGAGAGTTCTTCTATGGAAAAGAGAGGAAAAATTCGTTGTGAATTTTCTTTGCATGAAAGGAAAAAGGATGGAAAGGAAAGTAAAATGAACTTGGAAAACTTTACTAGCTTGAGAAGAAAACTTGAGAAGGAAAACCTTGAAAAGACTTTAGATAGAAGAAATCATGACTAGCTAACCCTTCTAATTTACTAACTTACTAATCTCATAGGGTGATGCATGCCTCATGTTGATTCATCGGCAAAGGTTTGTCTTGCTTGTTTGGTCAAATACTTTCCCACTTGGAGGATGAGTGATCTTCTCGGCTTGTCTTGTAGCCTCATTGATTCATCGGCTCCCGAGATAGATTTTCAATGGTGGAATCAAAGAGTGTCACTCAAGGGAATTATAAAGAAGAAGATACAAGATTCATTAGTCATTCAAAGCCATACTCGAGTTAGCATTGAAGTAAGAAAATTGTACAACAAATAGAATAGTTAGGTGCTCCATCTCCATGTTCCATCAAGGCACTTGTTCTAAAGACAAGGCTCTAAATGAGGCTCACATGAATCATATGGAATGAAAACAAGCATTTACCAAGAATTAAAGTAACTCATCTTCATTGGGGATAATAGAGACTTGAAATTACAAGATCACAATAAAAGCATCCAATGAATCACATGAATTAGCAATCACCTAAGAGTTAGAAGTTAGTAAAGTTAGTGGTTAGCTAGTCATGTTAGAGAGTTAGCTAGACATTGAAATGAAAAGAACACAACAAATCATGGTAGAAGAAAATGCAATGGAAATTAAAGCTTGAAGAAAGTAAAGCACTAGAATTAGTAAAGATGAGAAGATAAATGGATCAATCCTTGCATTCAAGTTGTCACCACTTCAATTACAAGATCTCACACTCACTCTCTTTCTCTTTGCAGAATTCTAGAAGGAGAAAGAAGATTACAAGAGCACTAAAGGAAGCTAGAGAAAATCCCTACAATTCTCTCAAAAATACAAGCTCTTCTCTCCTATTCTCTCCTCTCTCTCGCAGAGGCCCTAGGGGTCTATTTATAGGCTCCAGAGGATGAGGCCCTCAAATTTTGGCTGTGGGATCAAACGCTGGCTCAACGGCCAGATGCTTGCCGCAGATCCGGGCCAGAGCCGCGTTTCCGCGGCAGAATCTTGGCCGTTGCGCCAACGATTTCTATTGCCGTTTTGTTACAGTCTGTTTGCCACGCTGGATCTTCTAGAAAGCTGGGGATATTCGTGGACGACTCCAGATCTGGGCTTCTCTTTGGGCTTTTCCATTTGGCTCTTTAATTAATCCCATTAATACCTTGAAAATTCATTGATTATAGGCCTTCCTCTCCATTAATGGTGGACCTGAAAAATAAGAGAGAAAAGCAATAAAAATCTTATTTTTATTTACATAAAACATGATATGGAAGTGGAAAATGATGCAAAAATGAACTCCAATCAATAACCTCGCATCCAGCTGAGGGTCACGTCGGATGAGACCCACATCCAGGAGGAGGTTGGCGTTTGGGTGAAGAGAGAGGAGTGGAGTTAAATATTTTTACGGGGAAATTCTGTAGAGGAGAAAATTAAAAAATAAGAAAAAAGAAAAGAAAATGGAAAAAAGAAAGAAAAGAAGTGAAGGAGGTAAAAGAAAAAGAAAGAAAAAGAAAGGAAAATATCTGAGTGAAAATTCTGAATCTGGGAAAACATCGAAAACACTGGAAATACCGGAAAAATAAAGTGACTTAAAAAGATCTCCAAAAATTCACACAAATTGAAAAAATTATGTTAAGGACAATGGTGAAATCTGAGTCAAAGAATTCAATCCTGTTGTCAATTAAAAATACTGGAGTCAACCAGCGATACTGGCCAACAGTTAGTCCGATCGAATTTTGATAAATTTAGAAAAATTTCTAAAAATATATTAAGATAGAAAATGAGATCTTGAGAAATAATATGAAAGCACTTTTTAGAAATTCAACTCCGTTTGAAAATTAAAAGCTGAGCGATCGGCGATATCATTAGATACCAATTTTAAAGATCTTGTAAAATAATGCAGAAAAATTTTAAAAAATCATGAAAAATCTAAAATATTGAAAAATGATGTTTGAAACTGAAACTAGTCAAATCTGACTATCAAAAAGATCAAATCTAGTAGTACACTAAGATTGGGTCTCCGGTTTAGAATGAGGTTGCTGAGTCCAGTAATCCAAATCCGATGCAAAGCAATCACATAACAAAACACAAAACAGAAATAAATACGAGGAGAAAATTGAAAAATACAATCAAAAAATCAAAACACGTAAGTACGTATTTTGAGAACAGGATGTTACATCATCAAATACCCCCTACACCGATCTTTTGCTAGTCCTCGAGCAAAATAAAGAAAAACTAAGAAAATCCTAACTCACTTTCGCAAGAATCACGATTGCATTTAGCACATGTAACAAACTTTTAAACCTCTAGCTTCAGATTAATGGACGAGTTGTGTCTTGTGAGGATTTGTAGGGATGTTACCCACAAATATCATTTTTCTTAGAATTAGAAGATAGTAATTTCATATACTTATTACTAGAAATTCTAAGGCACCTGGTTTTACAACTTTCAATTCTTTCGTCAACTTAGTGAGTTCAAATCCATAAATTACCTTTAGTGAATTTAAAAACATGATTGTATGTGCAGTGAAAATTGAACTTACACAATTAAGGTTGTTCATAAAATATTTGTCAGCACTTAGCAAATACCTAAAACTCGTCATAAATCTTAATCTAATTCAAAACCTTGCCAGTCATCTAGTTTCACAAAAAGTTTAGATGTTCACTTTAATTCCTCACTGGCTTTATCTGTGATTTCTAGTTTATTTGCTTATTTTACACAGATGGCTTTCAGACTACTTGACTAAGGTCAACTTGACAATTTATTTATTTTTGTCAAATATTTCTTGTTTTTTAATTGCTTTCTTCTTCTTTTTTCCTTCTTTTCTTCTTTTTATTTTAAATTCCTTCTTTTACTCTTGTGATGAATTTCCTGTGTAATGAACAATCAGTCGACAACTCCAACACCAGTTGGCATAAGGCGTCAGAAATTAAAATTCCCTTGCGGACCTATGTTCGAGATCCTCATCACAATTTCGCAATTAGACCGTACAATATTTAGCCCTTTTTATGTACTTGGTTGAATTCATTAGTTGCATTTTCTTTTGATTTTATACTTCCTATCTCTCCAGAGGCAAACCTAAGGAACAAACTAGTCAGGGTGCATCAAATTTTTAGGTAATCACTAGGTTAATCATTGTTACCTAGATCCTTTAAAGTGCAAGTCTGTGTCTCATGAAAGTTCATTCAAAATTTTAAATACTCTAAAAGCTAGTTAAGAATATGAACTCATTGTCAATAATACACTAACTTAATCATTAGGCTTTAAGATTTTTACGAAGTGCCTTATTATTCTAGAATAATGTATACTAAAAAGATTTTATTTGAGAAAAGATTGTAAAAAAATTAAAATTTTTAATTTATTTTTAATAGAAGAAGAAAGGCAAAATAGAAGAAGATAAGCATGTCACCCTTAAACCTAAACTTCACATTGTCCTCAACGTGATAATGTATGCTCAATATAATAAATTATGATGCAAAATCAAGAAGGTGAAGGGTAGATATATAATACCTGACAAAGACGAGAGAACATCATCCATTATTGCACGGAAGAAATAAAACCTACTATAATAGAATAATGAATTCCTAGCAGGTATAGAGGTCAATCCTGATAAACAGAGTCTTCCAGAAAGATTTTCTTCACTTGTGGGCTCAGATACTTACGGTACGATTTTAAATAATGGCCATTCACCTAAAAAGTGGCACCATCCATGGCATTGTGAATTTCTATTACACCATGTGGGTGAACTTCGTAAGCAATATTAGGATCAGTCCAACGGGATTTCGATTTCTTTGGGAAGAGATTTAACCTTAATTTTAAGCAAGACTTTTTGTCCGGATTGAAATCCTTTCGAATAATGAGCTTATCATGCATCATTTTCATACAATCCTTGTTACCATTTTGAACATTCATATTCATTATTATGTTAGCCCAAAGGCCCATCACTCCAATTTTGATGATGACTAAATCATGTAGTTATACTACTTATAATCTTGTTGTGTTCAGTTTTCAGATATTGATGAAGATTTTAGTTGGTGTTTAACTTCATCAAAAGATTTAAAATCAAGTTTTGAATCATCATATGATGATTCAAGAGCTCAGCCAAAAGATCACAGCAAGAACTCAAGGAGTCTAGCTCAGAGAATCAAGTTTGCATCAAGTCTACTGGGAGTAGAAGATCTACAAGAAGACTTGAGTCTAAAGTTTGTTAGTTTAGATCGCTTGTAAAGAATAGATTAGTTTTGATTGCTCAAGCTTACACATGCACAAAAGCTTGATTTCAGTTTAACTAGTTTACGTTTCGTATTTGATTTTCATCAAAAACAAATTCATATCATTTTTTTGTGTATCCATACACTGAGCTTCAAATATGTTTGAACAACTTATTTTTGTATTTATAGAGATTTTGAAAAAACTATTTTTTCATTTAAAAGTTTGGTTTTCAAAAAATATGGTTTTAGTTTCTATATTAAAATTCTTCATCTCAAAAACAAGTTCACATGTTTTAAATATATTGTGATTTTTAATCATACATATTTGTGCGCAATTGTATTTACATGAACTTATTTTTGTGAAACTTATTGAGATTTGTTGAAATTTAATTGGGTTTCAAAAGTTCATTTAAAAATCTTAAAATTGTGTTTTTGGGCTACTGTCAGTCGACCGTGCGGCCGACCGATGCTGTGTTGATCGGCCGCACAGTCGACCGACATGCACAGATATGTACGAGTCCGAGCTCAGTCGACAAACTGGTCGATGATTGGAGTTCATTTTTGCATCATTTTACACCACCTCACCATGCTTTATGTTAATAAAAATGAGATTTTTATTGCTTTTCTCTCTTATTTTTTAGGTCCATTATTTAATGGAGAGGAAGGCCAAAAGCTTGGGGATTTTGAGGAATTAAAGGTATTTTTAGGAGCCCACAATCATGAAGCCCAATTCTGGAACGATCTAGAGTATATTCTCCAACTTCTAGAAGTTTCAGCTAGGCACGCACAGCGTAACAGAATTGCAGAGAAATCGTTGGCGCAATGGCCAAGATGCTGCAGTGGAAACGCGGCCCTGGCGCGGATCCACGGCACTTCCTTGGCCGTTGATCAAGCAATTGATCCTACGGCTGATGTTGGTTATGATCTTCTCTTGAAGGCTATAAATAGACCCCAAGGTCTCTGTAAAATGAGAGGAGAGAATAGCATTTTATTTAGGGAAATTGTTAGGATTTCTTTAAGCTCTCTTTAGTATTCTTGTGTAATTTTTATTTTCTCCTTCTAGATCCAGAAAAGAGAGAGTGAGGGTGAGAGATCTCTATAATTGAAGAAGTGACAACTCAATACAAGGGTTCAAGCTTTCTTCCTCAAGTCTTTTCTTATTCCATTGCATTACATTCAAGTTCTAACTTTCTTGCATTTCCTTTCTATCAAGTATTCTTACTTGTTCTTATTGTCTATGGCTAAATAACTCACTAACATGACTAACTAACTTCTAACACTACTAACTACTAACTCTTGGGTGATTTCTAACTCATATGAATTGTTGAATGTTTTTATTTCTAATTCTTGTAATTAACAAATCTTTTACTTTCAAGAGTGATGAGTATTGTTTTGATTCTAGTGAATGCTTTGTATCACCTCCATATGATTCATGTGTGCCTCATTTAGAGCCTTGTCTCTTGAACAAGTGCCTTGATGGAACATGAAAATGGATCACTTTAGTATGCTAACTCCTATTGTATAAAGTTTCTTATTTCATGCTAGCTTGTTATAGCTCTGATGGACTAATGAATCTTATATTTTTGTTTAGGATAACTAAGTGTGAATACTCATGTTCCATTATTGAGAATCTATTAGGAGCCAATGATCCAAGGAGGCCACCTAACCAAGCCTAGATGAGAACACAACCTCAATTTGGAACAACATTGATTTGACAAAGCAAGATGTACTATTGCCAATGAATCTACATGAGGCATGAATCACCCAACGAGCCTAGCAAGTTAGTAGTATAGAATGTTAGTTAGTCATGGCTTTTCCTTAATTGAATTTCAAAACTCCTTTCTACAAACTTTCTTTTTCCAACATCACCGTTTTTTATACAGTTTTTCATTCCGGTTTCCATTCCGTTTTCCTTTTCTTAACATACTCTACAAAATTCTTCAGTCTCTTTCTACCTTGTTTTGTTTTTTCATTTTTAAACAAAGAAGAACTTTCATTTTTCTTTTCAAAAACTTCAACATAAAAATCGTGAACGCTTCCACGCAAGTCCTACCTGCGGATACGACCCATTATAGCTTGTGCTACGAACGGTGATTTGAAGGACTAAAGTAAATCTTCATACATATTCAGAGTTTTATCATCATCACACGGATATGAACGATTTTCTCTAAACTCTTGCTCAACTCAATTCCTCCTTTCGAACAAATTTTTGACGCCGTTGCCGGGGAGGGCGACAGTTTTTATTGAGTTTTTGAAACTAAAATGAATTTTTTTCTTCTCTGTTGCAGGTTACAGGTTGAGGAAACAGGAAAACAAGACTTGTAGTAACATATAAGCGGTCTTGGGCCTCTGCTCTAGAAAGCAGAGACCAAGTACCCTCTAAATTGCCGTGTTTTCTCGGTTCTGGTTGCGGATCCGCGGTAAGGAAGAGTTCACTACTTATAATCTTTTTTGCAGTACTGCCTGCTTTGCAAAAATATATCTTGCTGCAAATTTATTTCTTGTATGCCATCACCAGGAGCCTGCTAATAATCCAACAGTAAAACATATGTTGAAAAGTTTAAAAATTGATTAGACGTTTGCATTTTAAGCACGTGTCTTTTCAATTCATTTAATTTACTATTGAAGAGTGCTGGAACAAGGTACGTTCGCATAGCATATAGAATATGACTCATCGCTTGGTTGATTTACATTGCTTTGAGTGAATCTTATTTGCATATACTGTACACTTGCACAAATTGACTTTAAGGGCACCACTCAATAAACAAGATAAGGTGGGGATTTAATCACCCTTCCTTAGCCCAAAAATAACATTCTAAGCACTCACAATCCCAAACTTTTAAATAAAAATTGATAGACGTTGGCCCCTAGAGACATCTGAACTTGATAAGAGATCAGCCGTGGTTGGAAATTGTTTTGATTCATACTCCAGTCAAAATCAGTGTCTGAGGTTAGGGATTAAGAGGTTAAGCCTCTAAGATAATGTGGTTTGACGTAATTAAGGCCCGTTTCTTACGCATGGATACCTCCCACCGTATTTTGCCCCTACCTGGCCGATTAGCTGTGGTCTGATTCGAGTAACAACCTTCTTCGATTCATCGAACAATTAGGAGTCGTCTAGGTCTAGGGATCCTAGATAGCTTGTGATTGGTTTTCTTTATTTTTTTTGTTATTTTTCCTTTTTCGCTTGTTTGCTTGGTGAACGTTGTCTATGATTGTGCATGCAAGAGTGGTACCGGGATCCAATTTCATCAAGACTTGTTAGGACTTCTACACTTGCACACACATCACTTCCTGATACAATCCCAATCATGGCAAACCCTACTTCTCTCGAAGATAAGTTCTACCCAATTCGCACTTCACTTCCTTCATACATTCTTCTACCTGAGGCAAATGGAAAAAATTTTGAGCTTGAACTTTCGTTTATTAACATACTCCTTAGGTTTCATGGCCTAGAATCTGAGGACGCATATTTCTTCATTCGTGTGTTTGAAGAAGTGTGTTTGATGATGAGAATTCCCAAACTGGGGGATGACGCTGTTAGATTGAGGTTCATTCCCTTCACACTTAAGGACATAGACAAGAAGTGGCTATATAATCTGCCTGCTAGTTCTATCTCATCATGGGATGATTTTGTCAAAGCCTTTCTTAAGAAGTTCTATCCCATTCATAAAACGGCCCTCATCAGAAAAAACATAATGCAGTTTAAGCAGGAAACAAGTGAACCTTTTTGGAAGTATTTTGAACAGTTTAAGGATCTACTAGCCCAATGTCCTCATCACGGAATAGAGAAGTGACAGCAGTGTCAAATGTCAAATTCTCTATGACGGACTAGACTATCAAAAACTAAGACACTCCTTGAGACTATGTGTCAAGGGAAATTTTTGAAGAAAGATGAGAATCAGGGTTGGGACCTCTTTAAAGCTTTAGCAAAAAAACCATTCAATGGGAGTCTTGCCCCGAGAAAACTAACCCCACCACTTCTAGAACCGGTATACATTCAATTATATCATTTATAGCTACTGAGGCAAAAATAACACAATTGATGAAGAGGCTAGAACTGCTAGAGGCTAGAGAACCCAATTCAGTAAATCAGGTCAACCCAACACCAGTGATCAATCCAGGTTGTACCTACTGCCATGCTCTCAACCATCTGTTTAAGGGGTGTCCCGTCTACCAAGCTCAAATGTATCCTGAAAACATGAATGCAGCATATGCCAGACCTAACTACAATCCATACTCCAAGACATACAACACGGGATAGAGGAACCATCCAAATTTTTCATAGAGTCAGTCTGGTCATGAGCAACCAAGATAATAATTCCCACACCAATACCCTGCTCAGTCTCATCAACCCAGTTTCCACAAAGGTCAACCAAACTTTCAAACTAATTACCAGCATAACTTTCAGCCCACATATCAGCAACAACAGAATCATCTAGATAAAAAATTGTCAGATTTGGAAAGAATGAATGAAACCTTGTCCAAAACTCAGGCCTCAATGATGAACAACCACCATCAAGCTATTAATAGGTTTGAGGTTCAAATAGGTCAGCTGGCTAACTCATTAAATGAAAGACAAAAGGGAACACTACCAAGTCAGCCATTGCCAAATCCTAAGAACCCCTTTCCTATTCATGAAGCTGAAGACATAAGTCCAAGTCAATGCAAAACTGTTCATATCCTAAGATCTGGAAAACAAATTGACAATAAGGTTTCTAGTCATCTTCTTCCTAATAAATCAGTGCCAAATTCTCCTATACTTATACCACCAACTCAAAATGATCCATCTTCAAGTTCATAACCGTCAACCTCCAAGTCCAATAATAAAGACAAAACAGATGAGCAACCTTACAAGCCTATTGTACCATTCTCTAATAGGCTAGCAAATAACAAGACTACTGCTCAAATGGAGAAGATTAGGAAAATGTTCAAACTGGTTTAGATCAATGTGCTCCTACTTGATGTCATACAACAAGTCTCATCATATGCAAAATTCTTAAAAGATATGTGCACCAAAAAAAGAAAAATAAATGTTCCAAAGAAGGTCTTCCTTGCATCAAACATAAGTGAGTTGCTCACAGGGCCCATTCCTGTGAAATACAAAGACCCCAAGAGTCCAACCATTTCCTATCTCATAGGAGACAACAATAGACAGGGCCTTACTTGATTTAGGAGCCATCATCAATCTACTTCCCTTTTCTTTGTATCAGCAACTCGGGCTGGGTGACCTCCGTCTAACCAGAGTTACTATACAACTAGCTGACCGATCTGTAAAGATTCCAAAGGGGAGATTACAGATGTTCTCATATGGGTTGGAGAATTGTTTTACCCTATAGATTTCATCATTCTGGGACACAACCCATACACAATCCGAAAGCTCAGACCCCTATCATTGAAGGATGACCCTTCCTAGCCACCGCAAATGCAATCATAAACTGTAGGAACGGGTCGATGCGTCTAACTTTTGGAGATATGACGAAAGAGGTAAATATTTCCACCTGGGAAAACGACCTCGAGACTTGGAGGATTAGTTGTTTGAAGTGAACTTAATTGAAGGATTAATAAGTGAGCATGACAAGGAGATTGAATACGAGTCTGAAGGAGAATTCGAATTGGAGTCTGATGACTTCAATCTTGACCAAATAATCGAATCAACAGTGGAGTGGGCAACAGATGCAACTCCTATCCTCTCCCTACAAGAAGACCAACCATTGATAGATCACGTTCCCTCTTTTGAGCTTAAAGCTCTTCCTAGTCATCTCAAGTACCAGTACTTGGGTGAAAAGGAAGCTTTTCCTGTAATAATAGCATCCCATCTTATGGAACAACCAGAAGAGGATCTTCTTATAGTGTTAAGGAAAAATAGAGAAGCCATTGGTTGGACTATGGCTGACATAAAGGGGATCAGTCCATCTATTGTACAACACCGGATTCACTTAACGGAAAATGCAAAGCCAAAATGCGACCCACAACATAGACTCAACCCAATCATGTAGGAGGCTGCCCGAGCTGAAATTCTGAAGTTACTAGACAATGAGATTATTTATCCCATATCAGATAGCCAATGGGTTAGTCCCATCCACACTCTGTCAAAAAAGGCAGGCTTTACCGTGGTAGAAAATGATAAGAAGAAATTAAACTTGTCTTCCAACGAAGATTCGAGTCTGTATTGATTACCGAAAACTGAACGCTGTCATATGTAAAGACCACTTCCCTCTTCTGTTCATAGACCAAATGCTCGAGAGACTAGCTGGACATGAATATTATTCGTTCATAGACCAAATACTCAAGAGACTAGCTGGATATGAATATTATTGTTTCCTGGATGGATATTCAAGATACAATCAAATCCCTATGGCTCCCGAGGATCAAGACAAGACTACTTTCACCTGTCCCTTTGGAACATTTGCATACCAAAGAATGCCCTTCGGCTTATGCAATGCTCCCGCAACGTTCCAACATTACATGCTTAGTCTCTTCTCTGACATGGTGGAAAGATTTTTGGAAATTTTCATGGATGACTTCTCAATATATGGCGATTCTTTTAACTAGTGCTTACATCATCTAAAGCTAGTTTTACAATGATGCATAGAGAAAAACTTGACACTCAACTGGAATCATTTTATGGTTAAGCACAGAATCGTTCTGGGGCACGAAGTTTCGAACGGAGGAATTGAAGTTGATAGACCAAAAGTGGAAGTGATAGCGAAGCTCCCGGAGCCAAAATGCCTGAAAGACATTCGATCATTTCTAGGACACGCTGGCTTCTATAGAAGAATTATTAAGGAGTTTAGCAAAATTTCTAGACTTTTAACTAATCTCTTAGGAAAAGATGTGCCCTTCAATTTTGATGAAAAATGTCTACAAGCTTGGGAGGAGTTAAAGCAAAAAAATTATCTTGGCGCCAATAATCTCAGCGCCTGATTGGACTAGACCATTTGAAATTTTGTGTGGCGCCTCCGATTATGCCATAGGCGCTGTTCTAGGACAACGTCTTGATAACAGGTAACACGTAATTTATTATGCTAATAGGACGCTCAACGACGCCCAACTAAATTACACAACTCTGAGAAGGAATTTTTACCAGTTGTGTTTGCGTTGGAGAAGTTTCGCCAATACCTACTAGGGTCTCGGACAATGATTTTCACCGATCACTCTGCTCTAAGATACTTGATGTAAAAGAAGGATGCAAAAGCTAGACTGATCCGATGGATACTCCTTTTGCAAGAGTTTGACTTGGAGATCAAAGATAAAAAAGGCCGTTGAGAATGTGGTGGCAGATCACCTTTCGAGAATTCCCAATGCACCAACTGAAACAATACCTATAAATGAAAACTTTCTTGATGCACACATCTTCACGATGTGTAAAGAGCTCTGGTATGCCGATATTGCAAACTACCTTGCTACCGGGCAAACACCTTCATGTTGGTCAGGTCAGGACAAGCATCGCTTTATGACACAAATACGGTTTTTCATTTGGGATGAACCGTATTTAGTCAAATATTGCCCTAACCAAATAATTAGAAGGTATCTTCCTGAGGATGAACATCAGAGTGTTTTGACATTTTGTCACGAGTTAGCCCGTGGTGGACACTTTGGTCCACAAAAGACTGCTGAGAAAGTCCTTTAGAGTGGGTTCTACTAGCCCACTCTCTTTAAAGATGCCTATACTTTCTGCAAACTCTGTGCCAAATGTCAAATGACGGGTCGAATCACACGAAGAAACATGATGCCCCTTACACCGATCTTGGAGGTAGAAATTTTTGATTTATAGGGCATCGATTTCATGGGACCCTTTCCTATGTCTTACGGCAACCAATTTATCTTGATAGCTGTAGACTATGTTTCAAAGTGGGTTGAAGCTGTTCGGACGAGAAAAAATGACAACCAGGTTGTCATCAAATTCTTAAGGAAAAATATCATTTCGCGCTTCGGAGCCCCCCGTACGATAATTAGTGATAACGGAAGTCATTTCTGCACAACCGGGCTTTTGAAGCCCTAATGCGAAAATACTCTATTTCTCATAAATTGTCCACGGCTTATCACCCTCAGACGAACGGGCAAGTGGAAGTGTCACATCCCGCTTTCCAAAATACGGAATACAGCTACGTGACGATGGCCAGCAGATACTCACGAAGAGTGAAATCTCTTCCATGTGTACCTTAGGTTGTCAATAACAAACAGGATAACACACATATATGCAAATACAATCAAGCACAGGGATAAAATCACATATATGAAAAACTGAATTATAAACAATATCATCCACTATATCTGAATAAAACAAGTCAAGAAGAAAACTGAACTCACCGGAGAACAGCGAGACCAGAATATGATCTACGAACAACTCTTTATACCAGCTTCCTGATCTAAATACTGAAAAATAATATAAAGGTCCATCAGAAGTCGACTAGCAAGAGTACACGAAGGAAAAAGAATGATAAAAGAGAGAATATAAAAATGTAGTAACAATAAGTAGGACATAAGCACAATATGTTTGGCAGTATCGAGAGCTGAAAGTAATAACAGTAACAGAAATAATCAGGAAGATAGATCATGTACAATAAGATCGTGCATGCATGGTGTGACATGTATATAATGAACATGAGATGTCCTGGACAAGTAACTGTCGTGTAACATAATCACAAGATCACAAGAACTCAAGATCACAAGATAAAATAACATGGTATGTCCAGGAATGTCATGTAGTCAAGACAATGCGTGTCACATAAGTCTCCAGTATCAGTATCTTGAAAATACGTGTCAGGTACTAGATCACTGAAGACAATAAACGATATGATGCAAGTGTATATGTCTAACATGTTTTATTACCCTAACTAATGCAATCATCCTGTGCCCCATCCCACAGGACAACTGCATATCAAACAAGTGATGCGTTAGTAGATCCTGATAGAAGGGAGAAACAGTTCACTGTACTCAGGTATCATGTAACATGTAATAACAGGAGCGCGCATAAATAATAAGATCACGTGTGGCATCCAAACCCACAAGGGGTCGCCCTTCCAAGCACACCTCCCTGGATTTCCCCGGCTATAGTCTCCCCTAATAACCCCGGCTTGATTAATTTTATTATTTAAATGCAAATGCAAAAAGTGTGTTAATCAGTGTTACAGGATCATGAATCGGTACCAAGAATATCAGCATTAGATGGTGAACACAACGTGTATCAAAATCACGGGACGATGTAGACAGTGACAATATCAAGTGATAAATATAAAGTTGTGCAAGTGATACCAAATACATGCAAAGTAGTGCAAGTGATGAAAGTATCATGTAATCTAAATGTCAAAGTAAAACGGTCATGATCATGTGTCCATAATCCAATAAGATATCCTCGAACAATTACTCAGAATATAATGGTCAATTTCCTTGATTAATTTCCAGTAATATCAGGATCATAATATAAATCGATATACAATCTTTAACTATCAATCCTTCTTTATTATTATCCAGTTATCCTCAAAATTCAGATCAAAATATTTATCATGATCAGTGTAGATTTCATTGAGCTTCACATCAGTCTATCACATACAAGCAATCATGCAACTTTAAGTTGAATGCAGTTTGTACAGGAACGAGATGAGAATACGATATGTAAGGCAATGTAACATGATCACGAGACGGTACAGGTAATAATATCAAGAATACAAGAATAATTATCATATAATCGGAAGAGAAAAGCTGATATGTAAATATGATCACAGGATAGTGTTGATGATCATGCGATATGATAACCATGATTTATAATTAAGAGACAGAATTAAGATCAAGACGAAAGTCAACGAGAGGAGAATCATGTACACTTGCCTGATGTCGTTGGAGTCTGAATTCCCGTAATTGCAACCGGCTCTGGGTAAAATTCACAGCCTGAAATGCTTCCCTTCAGTCTGAATCTTCTTCCAGCACCTTAGAATCTTGGGAGAGAAGGTGCCTATGCCCACGCAAGGTGTGTGATCCGCCATGGGGTCATGCGCGGCCGTCGACGGCGGATCTCGCAGACGACGATGGAGGCTCGCCGGAGAGGATCGACTGCTGTCGGAGATCACGGAGGCTGGAGAGAGGGGCTCCCGACGGAGAAGATGCGGTGCTCGGGATCTCGCGCTCTCCAGCAGGGAGATGGAGCTCCGAGGGTTCGACTCAACCGAGGGGGCAGCCGTCGACAGTGGAGCTCGCGGAGGATAATGTTGGCCCATGGAGCTCGCCAGAAGGGATGTAGGCCTCCTCGCGCTTGCCGGCGGAGCGTGGACGGCCATAGCTCGGCCTGAGGAGCCGCTGGCGCTCTGACAGTGGTGCAAGCCAAAGGGAGAGGAAGGAGGGGAAACCATGGAGTGATGCATGGAGAAGGAGGTTTGGGGTTTATATAGAGGGGGAAAGAAAACGTGAGTGAGAGATGTGAGGGATTAAGGGAACATGAGAGGGGGGAAGACACAGGTGTTGGCCCAAGAGGTTACACTCTCTTGTTTTGTGTTTTGATGATGACAATTTTGATGATGACAAACCAAATAAGAGCTATTTGGTACTAATGAATTTGTTCAAGATAAGTTTCAGGTTTTGTACCATGTTTGGAGACCATTGGCTTAGCTTTTGCAAGAACTTCTAAGTTTCACATAGCAAGGAAGGCAAATTGCACAATCAAGGAAGAATCATAGAAGAGAAGGCACAAGCAAGGCATTGGATGGCTCAAAGACTTGAAGATTGCTCAAAGAGTATTTAATCATTGTATTTTTAGTTTTATAGTTTGTTAAAGAATAGTGGATAGGTTTGAAGCTCTATCACACACGTTTTTGCGCACATGTTTATTCCAAAATGCTTTCTTATAATTTATACAAAAACATTTTGTTTACAAGATTTGGCCTACAGATATATATTTGTGTTTTATACAAATCTATGTTCAAAACTATTTTTATCAAAATCAAAATCCCCTTTTATTTTTCCTTCAAAATCCTGATTTTTGACCTGAGCCAGTCAACCGAACGGTCGACCGGACCTATGACAGGTTGGCCGGTCAACCGTCCCAGTCGACCGTGGCTCTGGCTGTGCACATATCTGTGTGCACGTTATATCGGTCGACCGACCGGTCGACCGACTGTAAGCAACTTTGCTCTCGGTTAGATTGGGTCGACCGGGCGGTCGACCGCTGGCCTGCAACGGTCACATTTTTGAACTTGCGGTCGACCGACCGGTCGACCGACAGAGCCGTTTGAACTGTAACGGGCATTTTTTTCTGAGCTGTTTATTTTTGTCTTTTTCTCACTTAAGTGAGTTTAAATGACTTGTTTTGGGTTTAATACATTCTGATTAGCCTTAAAAATGTTTTATCTTCTAACCCTAGCCCTCTCCTATAAATAGGGGTGTTTGGGGAGAGATTGGTTCACCTAATTATTACAAGAAAAATTCAAAAGTTTAAGGCATTCAAAAGAGCTTGGTTTTTGGTTTTTGTGCTGAAATTCTCTCTCATTTTCTGAAGTGTTTTTCAAAAGAACTCTCTGATTTCATTTTCTTTTCTCCTTGCACACAAGAGCTTCAATCCTACTCATTGTTCTCTAAGGACCTTTTGTAAGGGAAGAGACAATTGAAAGAGAGAGTTTGTGGTCTTTTGACTACTCAGAAATTCCTTGTACTTGAGATTGTGGAGTTGGGTACTCCATTGTATTTGTGATCTTTGTGATAGTGGAAGTAGCTAGAATCCTTCTGGGGAAGGCTGGGAGTAGAGCTGGGTGCTCGAACCTCGATAACATATCTTTGTGTTTGCGATTGGTTTACTTTTCCTTGTCATTACTTATTGCTTGAGATTGTCATTGCCATATTCATTTTCATTCATATTGTCAATCATTATCCCATACAACAAGGTTGCATTGCGCACCTCTAACTCATTTTACGAGGAAGCCGGAGGAAGGAGTTCAGAGCCCTTAATAGGGAATTCGGCTCTTAGTCTTGTTTTGGGAGATTGTTGCATTACATTTGCATCATAAATTTTTAAATTGCTCATTGATTAGCATCATCACCTATTCACCCCCCTCTAGGTGATTTTCAATTGGTATCAGAGCTTGGACTCTAGGTTTTGGCTTAACATCCATAGAGAGATCCTTAAAATTTGCTAATCAACATTTCTCATTTCATTCATTCATCACTAGTAAACATGGCCGATAACATTAAATCCCCACCTAAATTTGATGGACTTAACTTCCCTATTTGGAAGGTTAGGATGACTATCTTTTTGCAATCATTAGGTAGTTTAGTGGCTAAGTCCTTGACAAACCCTATGTAGCACCCGATAGTGATGAGAGCACATGGACCGACTTCAACTTTAGAGAATATGAGGCTAACTCCAAGGCCCAAAACTCCCTTTTAACCGCCTTGAATGAGGATGACCTTACACGGGTAATTCATTGCCAATCTGCCTATGAGATTTGGCAACACTTATTGGTCACACATGAAGGGACTTCACAAGTCAAGAGAGCTAAGATAGATCTCTTGAGGTCTCAATATGAATCATTTAAAATGCTTGATGATGAATCTATTGATTGTATGATTACTAGATTCACTAAAATCACCAATGGTCTTTCTTCCTTAGGTGACGTCATCTCCAACGATCAAAAGGTGCGCAAAGTGATTCGGGCTCTTCCTCCATCTTGGGAGATAAAGGCCACCACCTTGAAGGAATTGAACGACAAAGATGAGATGGACATCATTAGTCTCATTGGGAACCTAAAGACCCATGAGATGGAGAAGAAAGCAAGAGAAGAGGCCGCTCCAACAAAGAAGAAGTCCTTAGCTTTCAAGTCTTCATCCACTCTTGAAGACGATGAAGAAGATGAAGAAGAAGATGAGGAGCTCTCCCTCCTTGTGCGAAATGTCAAAAGGATGTACCGGAGGAACAAGCTCAACTTCCGGAGAAAATTTGAAGGCAAAGAGGAGAGGAAAATTATATGCTACAATTGCCGAAAGCCCGGACACATCATGGTTGATTGCCCGGAGTTCAAGAAGAAGATGACCTCCTCCTTCAAGCCAAAGAAATCGGAAGAAAAGAAAGCGTATAAGGCAACTTGGGATTCGGAAAGCGAGTCCGAGGAAGAGGCGGATGTAGCAAATATGTGTTTCATGGCAAACACACCTAAGGTAACCCCTCAACCCCTTGATGATGAAGATGATGAGTTAAGTAAGGAAGTTCTTGTACATGCTTTTGTTGAACTTTCTGAAACTTATGATAACAAGAAAATTGAATGCTTTAAATTGCAAAAAGAAGTTGCTTTTCTTAAAAATCAACTTGCTATGGTTTCCAAAGAAAAAGATGATATTTCTTCCAACCTCATATCTATTCAAAATGAATTTAGTGCCTACAAGGTTTCTTGTAAGGCTAAATTTCCTATTGTTGATGAAAAGGAAATTTCTTCTTTAAAAACTAAAATGGTTGATTTTGAAAAGGTTTTAAAAGATTGTGCTTTTAACACTAAGAAACTTGAGGAAAAATTTTCTAAAAAGCACACATCACATGCTAAGATTTCTCATGCTCACACTACACCTAACACTTCTCATGCTCATGCTCACAAAGCTCATGCTCACAAATCACACACCCATTATGCTTTTAAATATGGTAGAGTATATAGATGCACATATTGTGGTAAAAATGGACATTTAGCTAAGTTTTGTTATGATCAATTAAATAGATCCAATAATCTTGTTTGGGTTCATGGCTCTAACCCTCAAGGACCCAAGAAAATGTGGGTACCAAAATCAAGTCCTAAATTGTTTGATGTAGGTACACACCAAGGCTCCAAGACGTAGGGAGCGGTGGTACCTTGATAGTGGTTGTTCAAGACACATGACGTGGGATATCAACAACTTTACAACCCTATCAAGGTACATGGAAGGTGGCTCCGTCACCTTCGGGGATGACTCCAAAGGGACTATCATCGGTATAGGTAACATTCAAATTGGTGCATCTCCTATTATTGAGAATGTTGTTTTAGTTGAAGGTTTGAAACATAATTTGCTTAGCATTAGTCATTTTGTGATCGTGGACTTAAAGTTGTTTTTGATGATTGTTCTTGCAAGATTTTTGATATTAAAATAAATGATTGTATTCTCACCGGTTTTCGTGATGATAATGTTTATATCATTGACATGCTTAATATTGAGTGCTCTACTAAATGCTTGAATGCTTTTGATGAAAATTCTTGGCTTTGGCATAGAAGATTAGGACATGCTTCTTTTGAACATCTTTCTAGGATTAATTCAAAGGAATTGGTGAAGGGTATTCCTTACTTGAAGTTTGAGAAAGACCGCATTTGTGGTGCGTGCCAACTTGGGAAACAAACCAAGTCTTCCTTCAAACCAATCAAGGATATCATGTCAACTAGGCCTTTAGAATTAATTCATATGGATCTTTTTGGACCTACTAAAACTAAGAGTTTAAATGGTAGTAGATATGCATATGTTTTGGTTGATGATTTTTCCCGTTTTACTTGGGTTTTCTTTTTGGAACACAAAGATCAAACCTTTTCTCATTTTAAGATTTTTCGAAAAAGGGTTGAAAAAGAAAAAGGTTTTCCGATTTTGAAAATAAGGAGTGATAGAGGTGGTGAGTTTGTAAACCAACTCTTCATGACTTATTGTGATGAAAAGGGAATTAAGCATGAAATGTCTTGTCCTAGAACTTCACAACAAAATGGAGTTGTAGAAAGGAAAAATAGAACACTTCAAGAGATGGCTAGGACAATGATAAGTGAATACGACCTCCCTCAATATTTATGGGCCGAGGCCGTAAACACCGCATGCTATATATCTAACCTATTTATTTGTGTAAAAATTCTTCCAAAACATCTTTTGAAATGTATCACTCTAGAAAACCTAATGTTGCTTATTTCAAAGTTTTTGGATGCAAGTGTTTTGTTTTAAATACTAGAGAGAATTTGGGTAAATTTGATGCTAAGGCTTATGAAGCAATTTTTGTTGGATATTCTACAACTAGTAAAGCTTATAGAGTATTCATTAGATCTTCTCGTACCATTGAAGAATCCATGCATGTTAAGTTTGAAGAATCTAATGTGGTTGTTGAGAATGTTATAGAGATTGAACCATTAGGTGAAGACATGGAGAGACTATCCTTGAAGGACTCACCCGCTCAAGAAGAAAAGCAAGAATCTATTGGTGATGTTCAAGAGGATAAAGTGGAAAGCTCTCAACCGCTTCCCAAAGCTTGGAGATACGCTACAAATCATCCTAAGGAGCTCATCTTGGGTGATGCATCTAAAGGAGTCACAACGCGCTCCAAACTCCATGACCTATGTGGTAACTTTGCTTTCATTTCTCATTTTGAACCCAAAGGCATTCTCGAAGCCGAGACGGACCCATATTGGTTGCTTGCCATGCAAGAGGAACTCAATCAATTTGAGCGCAACCAAGTTTGGCACCTTGTTCCTAAACCCCACGATAGACCAATAATTGGTACTAAGTGGATCTTTAGAAACAAGATGGATGAGTCCGGAAATGTCATTAGGAATAAAGCTAGGTTAGTGGCCCAAGGTTACACTCAAGTTGAAGGAATTGACTTTGAGGAGACCTTTGCACCCGTAGCACGGCTTGAAGCCATACGGATGACACTAGCTTTTGCATCTTTCAAAAATTTTAAACTTTTTCAAATGGATGTGAAAAGTGCATTTTTGAATGGTTTTATTAATGAAGAAGTTTATGTTTCTCAACCTCCCGGTTTTATTGATCATGTTCATCCCGATTTTGTTTTTAAACTTGATAAAGCTTTGTATGGATTGAAACAAGCTCCAAGAGCTTGGTATGAAAGGCTTTCTAGTTTTCTCATTTCAAATGATTTTATTAAAGGCAAAGTAGACACCACTCTATTCACTAAGCATGTTGATAATGATATATTAATTGTGCAAATTTATGTTGATGATATAATTTTTGGTTCTACTAATGAGCTTTTGTGCAAGGATTTTGAAAAGGTAATGCAACTTGAGTTTGAAATGTCTTCAATGGGTGAGCTCAATTTCTTCCTTGGACTCCAAATCAAGCAATTGCAAAACGGGACGTTCATAAGTCAAGCCAAGTACGCAAAGGAACTTGCAAAGAAGTTTGGACTTGAAAGCTCAAAGACTTGCAACACTCCCATGGCAACTACAACCAAGCTTGATAAAGATGACCAAGGTAAAAATGTTGATATTAAATTATATAGAAGCATGATAGGAAGTCTTTTATATTTAACGGCAAGTAGGCCGGATATCATGTTTAGTGTGTGTCTTTGTGCTAGATTTCAATCGTGTCCTAAAGAGTCCCATCTTATTGCGGTAAAACGCATTATTCGTTATATTAAGGGCACTATTGGGATGGGTCTATGGTATCCGAAAACCGGAGATTTCTCAATGATGAGTTATTCGGATGCCGACTATGCGGGTTGTAGAGTAGATAGAAAGAGTACTAGTGGGACATGTCAATTTCTTGGTAATTGTCTTGTTTCATGGTCCTCTAGGAAACAAAATTCCGTAGCACTCTCAACCGCCGAGGCGGAGTATGTTGCCGCAGGGGCTTGTTGTGCACAAGTCCTTTGGATGAAACATACTCTCCTTGATTTTGATTTGCATTTTGATCATATAAAAATATTTTGTGATAATACTAGTACTATACACATGACTAAGAATGCAAATCAACATAGTAAGACCAAGCACATTGAGATTAGATATCACTTTCTTAGAGATCATTTTGAGAAAGGAGATATAGATATTGATTATGTTTCCACGGATTTACAACTAGCCGATATTTTCACTAAACCACTTGATTTTGCTAGATTTTCATTTATTTGTGGAGAACTTAATGTTTGTGTTATTGATTAAACATGTTTTTCATAACCCTTTTTGATGTATGACAAAAAGGGGGAGAATAAGTTTACATGGGACAAAATAAGTTCATGGGACAAAAATAAGTTCATTTGGTCTTGGTTCCATATGAATTTATATGTTTTTATGAGTTTTATGAGTTTTTGTTATGAGTCTTGTGTTTTATGAATTTGAGAACTCTTGAATTTTGTGTTTTCTTGGTATTGTTTCAATTTGGTTTCAATTGGCATCAAGAGTATGTTTTTGTGTTTTTAATAAATTCTTGTGTTTTTTTTATAGCATAAATATAGCATAATTTGAGGGGGAGTCTTCTCCTCCCCTATATTTTTGTCTATAGCCTATTTGTTTTGTCATCATCAAAAAGGGGGAGATTGTTGGCCCAAGAGGTTACACTCTCTTGTTTTGTGTTTTGATGATGACAATTTTGATGATGACAAACCAAATAAGAGCTATTTGGTACTAATGAATTTGTTCAAGATAAGTTTCAGGTTTTGTACCATGTTTGGAGACCATTGGCTTAGCTTTTGCAAGAACTTCTAAGTTTCACATAGCAAGGAAGGCAAATTGCACAATCAAGGAAGAATCATAGAAGAGAAGGCACAAGCAAGGCATTGGATGGCTCAAAGACTTGAAGATTGCTCAAAGAGTATTTAATCATTGTATTTTTAGTTTTATAGTTTGTTAAAGAATAGTGGATAGGTTTGAAGCTCTATCACACACGTTTTTGCGCACATGTTTATTCCAAAATGCTTTCTTATAATTTATACAAAAACATTTTGTTTACAAGATTTGGCCTACAGATATATATTTGTGTTTTATACAAATCTATGTTCAAAACTATTTTTATCAAAATCAAAATCTCCTTTTATTTTTCCTTCAAAATCCTGATTTTTGACCTGAGCCAGTCAACCGAACGGTCGACCGGACCTATGACAGGTTGGCCGGTCGACCGTCCCAGTCGACCGTGGCTCTGGCTGTGCACATATCTGTGTGCACGTTGTATCGGTCGACCGACCGGTCGACCGACTGTAAGCAACTTTGCTCTCGGTTAGATTGGGTCGACCGGGCGGTCGACCGCTTGCCTGCAACGGTCACATTTTTGAACTTGCGGTCGACCGACCGGTCGACCGACAGAGCCGTTTGAACTGTAACGGGCATTTTTTTCTGAGCTGTTTATTTTTGTCTTTTTCTCACTTAAGTGAGTTTAAATGACTTGTTTTGGGTTTAATACATTCTGATTAGCCTTAAAAATGTTTTATCTTCTAACCCTAACCCTCTCCTATAAATAGGGGTGTTTGGGGAGAGATTGGTTCACCTAATTATTACAAGAAAAATTCAAAAGTTTAAGGCATTCAAAAGAGCTTGGTTTTTGGTTTTTGTGCTGAAATTCTCTCTCATTTTCTGAAGTGTTTTTCAAAAGAACTCTCTGATTTCATTTTCTTTTCTCCTTGCACACAAGAGCTTCAATCCTACTCATTGTTCTCTAAGGACCTTTTGTAAGGGAAGAGACAATTGAAAGAGAGAGTTTGTGGTCTTTTGACTACTCAGAAATTCCTTGTACTTGAGATTGTGGAGTTGGGTACTCCATTATATTTGTGATCTTTGTGATAGTGGAAGTAGCTAGAATCCTTCTGGGGAAGGCTGGGAGTAGAGCTGGGTGCTCGAACCTCGATAACATATCTTTGTGTTTGCGATTGGTTTACTTTTCCTTGTCATTACTTATTGCTTGAGATTGTCATTGCCATATTCATTTTCATTCATATTGTCAATCATTATCCCATACAACAAGGTTGCATTGCGCACCTCTAACTCATTTTACGAGGAAGCCGGAGGAAGGAGTTCAGAGCCCTTAATAGGGAATTCGGCTCTTAGTCTTGTTTTGGGAGATTGTTGCATTACATTTGCATCATAAATTTTTAAATTGCTCATTGATTAGCATCATCACCTATTCACCCCCCTCTAGGTGATTTTCAATTGGTATCAGAGCTTGGACTCTAGGTTTTGGCTTAACATCCATAGAGAGATCCTTAAAATTTGCTAATCAACATTTCTCATTTCATTCATTCATCACTAGTAAACATGGCCGATAACATTAAATCCCCACCTAAATTTGATGGACTTAACTTCCCTATTTGGAAGGTTAGGATGACTATCTTTTTGCAATCATTAGGTAGTTTAGTGGCTAAGTCCTTGACCAAACCCTATGTAGCACCCGATAGTGATGAGAGCACATGGACCGACTTCAACTTTAGAGAATATGAGGCTAACTCCAAGGCCCAAAACTCCCTTTTAACCGCCTTGAATGAGGATGACCTTACACGGGTAATTCATTGCCAATCTGCCTATGAGATTTGGCAACACTTATTGGTCACACATGAAGGGACTTCACAAGTCAAGAGAGCTAAGATA
This sequence comes from Agave tequilana, assembly GCA_038442645.1. Taxonomy (NCBI): domain Eukaryota; kingdom Viridiplantae; phylum Streptophyta; class Magnoliopsida; order Asparagales; family Asparagaceae; genus Agave; species Agave tequilana. The sequence continues at coordinate 65,625 of JAVJIF010014436.1, read as the reverse complement.
GATCTCTTGAGGTCTCAATATGAATCATTTAAAATGCTTGATGATGAATCTATTGATTGTATGATTACTAGATTCACTAAAATCACCAATGGTCTTTCTTCCTTAGGTGACGTCATCTCCAACGATCAAAAGGTGCGCAAAGTGATTCGGGCTCTTCCTCCATCTTGGGAGATAAAGGCCACCACCTTGAAGGAATTGAACGACAAAGATGAGATGGACATCATTAGTCTCATTGGGAACCTAAAGACCCATGAGATGGAGAAGAAAGCAAGAGAAGAGGCCGCTCCAACAAAGAAGAAGTCCTTAGCTTTCAAGTCTTCATCCACTCTTGAAGACGATGAAGAAGATGAAGAAGAAGATGAGGAGCTCTCCCTCCTTGTGCGAAATGTCAAAAGGATGTACCGGAGGAACAAGCTCAACTTCCGGAGAAAATTTGAAGGCAAAGAGGAGAGGAAAATTATATGCTACAATTGCCGAAAGCCCGGACACATCATGGTTGATTGCCCGGAGTTCAAGAAGAAGATGACCTCCTCCTTCAAGCCAAAGAAATCGGAAGAAAAGAAAGCGTATAAGGCAACTTGGGATTCGGAAAGCGAGTCCGAGGAAGAGGCGGATGTAGCAAATATGTGTTTCATGGCAAACACACCTAAGGTAACCCCTCAACCCCTTGATGATGAAGATGATGAGTTAAGTAAGGAAGTTCTTGTACATGCTTTTGTTGAACTTTCTGAAACTTATGATAACAAGAAAATTGAATGCTTTAAATTGCAAAAAGAAGTTGCTTTTCTTAAAAATCAACTTGCTATGGTTTCCAAAGAAAAAGATGATATTTCTTCCAACCTCATATCTATTCAAAATGAATTTAGTGCCTACAAGGTTTCTTGTAAGGCTAAATTTCCTATTGTTGATGAAAAGGAAATTTCTTCTTTAAAAACTAAAATGGTTGATTTTGAAAAGGTTTTGAAAGATTGTGCTTTTAACACTAAGAAACTTGAGGAAAAATTTTCTAAAAAGCACACATCACATGCTAAGATTTCTCATGCTCACACTACACCTAACACTTCTCATGCTCATGCTCACAAAGCTCATGCTCGCAAATCACACACCCATTATGCTTTTAAATATGGTAGAGTATATAGATGCACATATTGTGGTAAAAATGGACATTTAGCTAAGTTTTGTTATGATCAATTAAATAGATCCAATAATCTTGTTTGGGTTCATGGCTCTAACCCTCAAGGACCCAAGAAAATGTGGGTACCAAAATCAAGTCCTAAATTGTTTGATGTAGGTACACACCAAGGCTCCAAGACGTAGGGAGCGGTGGTACCTTGATAGTGGTTGTTCAAGACACATGACGTGGGATATCAACAACTTTACAACCCTATCAAGGTACATGGAAGGTGGCTCCGTCACCTTCGGGGATGACTCCAAAGGGACTATCATCGGTATAGGTAACATTCAAATTGGTGCATCTCCTATTATTGAGAATGTTGTTTTAGTTGAAGGTTTGAAACATAATTTGCTTAGCATTAGTCAATTTTGTGATCGTGGACTTAAAGTTGTTTTTGATGATTGTTCTTGCAAGATTTTTGATATTAAAATAAATGATTGTATTCTCACCGGTTTTCGTGATGATAATGTTTATATCATTGACATGCTTAATATTGAGTGCTCTACTAAATGCTTGAATGCTTTTGATGAAAATTCTTGGCTTTGGCATAGAAGATTAGGACATGCTTCTTTGAACATCTTTCTAGGATTAATTCAAAGGAATTGGTGAAGGGTATTCCTTACTTGAAGTTTGAGAAAGACCGCATTTGTGGTGTGTGCCAACTTGGGAAACAAACCAAGTCTTCCTTCAAACCAATCAAGGATATCATGTCAACTAGGCCTTTAGAATTAATTCATATGGATCTTTTTGGACCTACTAAAACTAAGAGTTTAAATGGTAGTAGATATGCATATGTTTTGGTTGATGATTTTTCCCGTTTTACTTGGGTTTTCTTTTTGGAACACAAAGATCAAACCTTTTCTCATTTTAAGATTTTTCGAAAAAGGGTTGAAAAAGAAAAAGGTTTTCCGATTTTGAAAATAAGGAGTGATAGAGGTGGTGAGTTTGTAAACCAACTCTTCATGACTTATTGTGATGAAAAGGGAATTAAGCATGAAATGTCTTGTCCTAGAACTTCACAACAAAATGGAGTTGTAGAAAGAAAAAATAGAACACTTCAAGAGATGGCTAGGACAATGATAAGTGAATACGACCTCCCTCAATATTTATGGGCCGAGGCCGTAAACACCGCATGCTATATATCTAACCTATTTATTTGTGTAAAAATTCTTCCAAAACATCTTTTGAAATGTATCACTCTAGAAAACCTAATGTTGCTTATTTCAAAGTTTTTGGATGCAAGTGTTTTGTTTTAAATACTAGAGAGAATTTGGGTAAATTTGATGCTAAGGCTTATGAAGCAATTTTTGTTGGATATTCTACAACTAGTAAAGCTTATAGAGTATTCATTAGATCTTCTCGTACCATTAAAGAATCCATGCATGTTAAGTTTGAAGAATCTAATGTGGTTGTTGAGAATGTTATAGAGATTGAACCATTAGGTGAAGACATGGAGAGACTATCCTTGAAGGACTCACCCGCTCAAGAAGAAAAGCAAGAATCTATTGGCGATGTTCAAGAGGATAAAGTGGAAAGCTCTCAACCGCTTCCCAAAGCTTGGAGATACGCTACAAATCATCCTAAGGAGCTCATCTTGGGTGATGCATCTAAAGGAGTCACAACGCGCTCCAAACTCCATGACCTATGTGGTAACTTTGCTTTCATTTCTCATTTTGAACCCAAAGGCATTCTCGAAGCCGAGACGGACCCATATTGGTTGCTTGCCATGCAAGAGGAACTCAATCAATTTGAGCGCAACCAAGTTTGGCACCTTGTTTCTAAACCCCACGATAGACCAATAATTGGTACTAAGTGGATCTTTAGAAACAAGATGGATGAGTCCAGAAATGTCATTAGGAATAAAGCTAGGTTAGTGGCCCAAGGTTACACTCAAGTTGAAGGAATTGACTTTGAGGAGACCTTTGCACCCGTAGCACGGCTTGAAGCCATACGGATGACACTAGCTTTTGCATCTTTCAAAAATTTTAAACTTTTTCAAATGGATGTGAAAAGTGCATTTTTGAATGGTTTTATTAATGAAGAAGTTTATGTTTCTCAACCTCCCGGTTTTATTGATCATGTTCATCCCGATTTTGTTTTTAAACTTGATAAAGCTTTGTATGGATTGAAACAAGCTCCAAGAGCTTGGTATGAAAGGCTTTCTAGTTTTCTCATTTCAAATGATTTTATTAAAGGCAAAGTAGACACCACTCTATTCACTAAGCATGTTGATAATGATATATTAATTGTGCAAATTTATGTTGATGATATAATTTTTGGTTCTACTAATGAGCTTTTGTGCAAGGATTTTGAAAAGATAATGCAACTTGAGTTTGAAATGTCTTCAATGGGTGAGCTCAATTTCTTCCTTGGACTCCAAATCAAGCAATTGCAAAACGGGACGTTCATAAGTCAAGCCAAGTACGCAAAGGAACTTGCAAAGAAGTTTGGACTTGAAAGCTCAAAGACTTGCAACACTCCCATGGCAACTACAACCAAGCTTGATAAAGATGACCAAGGTAAAAATGTTGATATTAAATTATATAGAAGCATGATAGGAAGTCTTTTATATTTAACGGCAAGTAGGCCGGATATCATGTTTAGTGTGTGTCTTTGTGCTAGATTTCAATCGTGTCCTAAAGAGTCCCATCTTATTGCGGTAAAACGCATTATTCGTTATATTAAGGGCACTATTGGGATGGGTCTATGGTATCCGAAAACCGGAGATTTCTCAATGATGAGTTATTCGGATGCCGACTATGCGGGTTGTAGAGTAGATAGAAAGAGTACTAGTGGGACATGTCAATTTCTTGGTAATTGTCTTGTTTCATGGTCCTCTAGGAAATAAAATTCCGTAGCACTCTCAACCGCCGAGGCGGAGTATGTTGCCGCAGGGGCTTGTTGTGCACAAGTCCTTTGGATGAAACATACTCTCCTTGATTTTGATTTGCATTTTGATCATATAAAAATATTTTGTGATAATACTAGTACTATACACATGACTAAGAATGCAAATCAACATAGTAAGACCAAGCACATTGAGATTAGATATCACTTTCTTAGAGATCATTTGAGAAAGGAGATATAGATATTGATTATGTTTCCACGGATTTACAACTAGCCGATATTTTCACTAAACCACTTGATTTTGCTAGATTTTCATTTATTTGTGGAGAACTTAATGTTTGTGTTATTGATTAAACATGTTTTTCATAACCCTTTTTGATGTATGACAAAAGGGGGAGAATAAGTTTACATGGGACAAAAATAAGTTCATGGGACAAAAATAAGTTCATTTGGTCTTGGTTCCATATGAATTTATATGTTTTTATGAGTTTTATGAGTTTTTGTTATGAGTCTTGTGTTTTATGAATTTGAGAACTCTTGAATTTTGTGTTTTCTTGGTATTGTTTCAATTTGGTTTCAATTGGCATCAAGAGTATGTTTTTGTGTTTTTAATAAATTCTTGTGTTTTTTTTATAGCATAAATATAGCATAATTTGAGGGGGAGTCTTCTCCTCCCCTATATTTTTGTCTATAGCCTATTTGTTTTGTCATCATCAAAAAGGGGGAGATTGTTGACCCAAGAGGTTACACTCTCTTGTTTTGTGTTTTGATGATGACAATTTTGATGATGACAAACCAAATAAGAGCTATTTGGTACTAATGAATTTGTTCAAGATAAGTTTCAGGTTTTGTACCATGTTTGGAGACCATTGGCTTAGCTTTTGCAAGAACTTCTAAGTTTCACATAGCAAGGAAGGCAAATTGCACAATCAAGGAAGAATCATAGAAGAGAAGGCACAAGCAAGGCATTGGATGGCTCAAAGACTTGAAGATTGCTCAAAGAGTATTTAATCATTGTATTTTTAGTTTTATAGTTTGTTAAAGAATAGTGGATAGGTTTGAAGCTCTATCACACACGTTTTTGCGCACATGTTTATTCCAAAATGCTTTCTTATAATTTATACAAAAACATTTTGTTTACAAGATTTGGCCTACAGATATATATTTGTGTTTTATACAAATCTATGTTCAAAACTATTTTTATCAAAATCAAAATCCCCTTTTATTTTCCCTTCAAAATCCTGATTTTTGACCTGAGCCAGTCGACCGAAACGGTCGACCGGACCTATGACAGGTTGGCCGGTCGACCGTCCCAGTCGACCGTGGCTCTGGCTGTGCACATATCTGTGTGCACGTTGTATCGGTCGACCGACCGGTCGACCGACTGTAAGCAACTTTGCTCTCGGTTAGATTGGGTCGACCGGGCGGTCGACCGCTGGCCTGCAACGGTCACATTTTTGAACTTGCGGTCGACCGACCGGTCGACCGACAGAGCCGTTTGAACTGTAACGGGCATTTTTTTCTGAGCTGTTTATTTTTGTCTTTTTCTCACTTAAGTGAGTTTAAATGACTTGTTTTGGGTTTAATACATTCTGATTAGCCTTAAAAATGTTTTATCTTCTAACCCTAGCCCTCTCCTATAAATAGGGGTGTTTGGGGAGAGATTGGTTCACCTAATTATTACAAGAAAAATTCAAAAGTTTAAGGCATTCAAAAGAGCTTGGTTTTTTGTGTTTTTGTGCTGAAATTCTCTCTCATTTTCTGAAGTGTTTTTCAAAAGAACTCTCTGATTTCATTTTCTTTTCTCCTTGCACACAAGAGCTTCATTCCTACTCATTGTTCTCTAAGGACCTTTTGTAAGGGAAGAGACAATTGAAAGAGAGAGTTTGTGGTCTTTTGACTACTCAGAAATTCCTTGTACTTGAGATTGTGGAGTTGGGTACTCTATTGTATTTGTGATCTTTGTGATAGTGAAAGTAGCTAGAATCCTTCTGGGGAAGGCGGGAGTAGAGCTGGGTGCTCGAACCTCGATAACATATCTTTGTGTTTGCGATTGGTTTACTTTTCCTTGTCATTACTTATTGCTTGAGATTGTCATTGCCATATTCATTTTCATTCATATTGTCAATCATTATCCCATACAATAAGGTTGCATTGCGCACCTCTAACTCATTTTACGAGGAAGCCGGAGGAAGGAGTTCAGAGCCCTTAATAGGGAATTCGGCTCTTAGTCTTGTTTTGGGAGATTGTTGCATTACATTTGCATCATAAATTTTTAAATTGCTCATTGATTAGCATCATCACCTATTCACCCCCCCCCCCCCCTCTAGGTGATTTTCAACAGGTGGAGGTCGTGGGGGACGTGGGTGCAGTTGGGAGGAGAAGTGGAGAACGTAGGGAGAAGAAGAGGGAGCAGGTCGTGTGGTGTAAAAGAAGATGAAGTAACTGATGGTTTAATAATAAACGAGCTCACTCTAAACCACACGCCAAAATGGCATGTTGGTCTGGGCATTAGGGTGCTTGGGAGAGAGTCACGATTTCGAAACTTGGAGCAATAGGGGAGTTTGGTTTTCTTTAATTTGAATGAATGAAGGGCAAAGGAATGAAAGGTTTAAATAAAATGGCTACCCTTTTATAATAAAAGCCAAAGTGCCCAGGTGGTTAGATCATCAAACTTATATGGTATTGGGCTTGGGTTCGAAACCTGCTACACAAACATGCGGGTTTTCTAATTTCCTTTATTTTATTTTAATTTTAATTTCATTCTTTTCTTTTTGAATAATATTTAATATTATTTTATTGGATTAAAACTCTATTAATTCAGAAAAATCCTCAAAAATTCTAAAAAATAGAAGATGTAATCCTGAACATTGTTGCGAAGTCAGATTTCCAAAATTCACCCCCGATTGTTAATTAAAAATCCAGTCAGCCTATGTCACCGATCGACCCCAAATTGAGATTCTTTTCCAATAATTCCTAAAAAAATTCCAAAATTCTAGAAAAATTATAAATAATGGAAAATAATATCTTGAGTTGAAATTGCCTCAATCCGACTATCAGGATGATTAAATCATTACCAGATACCAGTATTGACATACGTATATTAGGAACCGAGGGTTACAATCCTACCCACCTTATAAAAAGAATTTCGTCCTCGAAATTCGGCCAGACATCGACATATGAGTCAAAGCTGTATCTGCAAGAGATAGGGTTATCCCAGATCCATAGTCATGTCAATATGATATAACCCAATACCAAGTCAACCATGAGTCATGATCTAGCATATTCATCACCATAAGTCCAGGGATCGAATTGACTTTCCATAGTTCATAATCGATCATATAACTTTAGTCTCCCGATCCACTATAGTGATATTCATCTGATAAGGTTACTCCAACCATTTATAAATTAAATTCTTAAGGTCATCAGTATCATAGTAACACAAATCTCAGATCCCACCGTCACTATTGAAAAATCATCAGTGACTGATAATGAATATAATGTAACTAGTGGCAATAACAAGTGAAAATTATAAAGTTGAGTTCAAAATTCATTGATCTCCATAAAGATCCAGATATACCTATCTTCTCCTTTCATCTGTGATTCCTCAATCAAAGATCACATGATTCTCAATTTATCAAGGTATTCTAATTACAATGTTCTTAAGGGTCATAAGATTAACTCAACAACCTCAAACTATGATAGATATTCTTAAAGCATTACTTAGATTTGAAAACTTTAAGATCCTAACCTCAGAACTAATCCAAGCAATCTGATCCAAGGTATAGTCATATTTTGCCCAAGGCAATAGTCCATTTATTGATCTGATTATTACTCCAAGATCCATGCACTAAATCCAATAGGTTTGGACGTGATTTGATCTTTATTTAATCCAGCCATGATTATTATCTTAAGTCTTACCTCTCACTATGATTCCCTTGTAGGCATGTATCTCAAAAAGTTCCAGATCTAAAATTTCTCATAAAATTAACTGCTAGATAATTCGATAATGATCCTCTTCATTTATTCTTCTTCGTCCAAATAATCAGGTCAAGTCCTCAATATATCTATCCTCAATCTAAATCAAGGATAATCTAATCAAACATGATCAAGCGGGACAGACTAGGTATGAAGACTACATGGATGGAAGAGTTATATCAGGGTGATGGTTCAAGGATTTCTGGGGATCGATCGTACAAGTATGGAGTCAGAGAAGGGAATCAACGACTGTTCACTCAGATAATTTCATGGATGATTATCATATATGTGGCCTGATTGCATATATAGCATATAACTAACCTGGCTCTGATACCAACAAAACCATATCACGCCTCGCTTCCCAAAATACGGAATACAGGTACGTGACGATGGCCAGCAAATACTCACGAAGAGTGAAATCTCTTCCATGAGTACCTTAGGCTGTCAATAACAAGCAGGATAGCACACATATATGCACATACAACCAAGCACAGGGATAAAATCACATATATGAAAAACTAAATCATAAATAATATCATCCACTGTATCTGAATAAAACAAGTCAAGAAGAAAACTGAACTCACCGGAGAACAGCGAAACCAGAATATGATCTACGAACAACTCTTTATACCAGCTTCCTGATCTAAATACTGAAAAAAAATATAAAGGTCCGTCAGAAGCGGACTAGCAAGAGTACACGAAGGAAAAAGAACGATAAAAGAGAGAATATAAAAATGTAGTAAAAATAAGTAGGACATAAGCACAATATGTTTGGCAGTATCGAGAATAGAAAGTAATAACAGTAAAAGGAATAATCAGGAAGATAGATCATGTACAATAAGATCGTGCATGCATAGTGTGACATGTATATAATGAACATGAGATGTCCTGGACAAGTAACTGTCGTGTAACATAATCACAAGATCATAAGAACTCAAGATCACAAGATAAAATAACATGGTATGTCCAGGAATGTCATGTAGTCAAGACAATGCGTGTCACATAAGTCTCCAGTATCAGTATCTTGAAAATACGTGTCAGGTACTAGATCACTGAAGACAATGAAGGATATGATGCAAGTGTATATGTCTAACATGTTTTATTACCCTAATTAATGCAATCATCCTGTGCCCCATCCCATAAGACAACTGCATATCAAACAAGTGATGTGTTAGTGGATCCTGATAGTAGGGAGAAATAGTTCACTGTACTCAGGTATCATGTAACATGTAATAACAGGAGCGCGCATAAATAACAAGATCACGTGTGGCATCTAAACCCACAAGGGGTCGCCCTTCCAAGCACACCTCCCTGGATTTCCTCTGCTATAGTCTCCCCCAATAACCCAGGCTTGATTACCTTTATTAATTAAATGCAAATGCAAACAGTGTGTTACTCAGCGTTACAGGATCATGAATCGGTACCAAGAATATCAGCATTAGATGGTGAACACAACGTGTATCAAAATCACGGGACGATGTAGACAGTGACAATATCAAGTGATAAATATAAAGTTGTGCAAGTGATACCAAATACATACACATTAGTGCAAGTGATGACAGTATCATGTAATCTAAATGTCAAAGTAAAACGGTCATGATCATGTGTCCATAATCCAATAAGATATCCTCGAACAATTACTTAGAATATAATGGTCAATTTCCTTGATTAATTTCCAGTAATATCAGGATCACAATATAAATCGATATACAATCTTTAACTATCAATCCTTTTTTATTATTATCCAGTTATCCTCAAAATCCAGATCAAAATATTTATCATGATCAGTGTAGATTTCATTGATCTTCACATCAGTCTATCACATACAAGCAATCATGCAACTTTAAGTTGAATGCAGTTTGTACAGGAACGAGATGAGAATATGATATGTAAGGCAATGTAACATGATCACGAGACGGTACAGGTAATAATATCAAGAATACAAGAATAATTATCATATAATCGGAAGAGAAAAGCTGATATGTAAATATGATCACAGGATAGTGTTGATGGTTATGCGATATGATAACCATGATTTATAATTAAGAGACAGAATTAAGATCAAGACGAAAGTCAACGAGAGGAGAATCGTGTACACTTACCTGATGTCGTTGGAGTCTGAATTCCCGTAACTGCAACCGATACTGGATAATATTCGCGGCCCGGAACGCTTCCATTCAGTCTGAATCTTCTTCCAGCACCTTAGAATCTTGGGAGAGAAGGTACCTATGCCCACGCAAGGTGTGTGATCTGCCATGGGGTCATGCGCGGCCGTCGACGGCGGATCTCGCGGACGACAACGGAGGCTCGCCGGAGAGGATCGGCTGCTGTCGGAGATCACAGAGGCTGGAGAGAGGGGCTCCCTTGCGATGGAAGCTTTAACGGTTGAGTTATGAAGAAAGAAAATGAGAGTTCTTCTATTTTCAAAAAAACAAAATGACATGGAAAAGTAGAAGAAGAATTTGTTGTGGATTTGTTGCATGAAAAGAAAAACGATGGAAAGAAAAGTGAAAAGAACTTGGAAAACTTGACTAGCTTTGAAAGAAAACTTAAGGAAAAAACTTTTGAAAGACTTTTAGATAGAAGAAACCATGACTAGCTAACCCTTCTAATTTACTAACTTACTAATCTCATAGAGTGACGCATGCCTCATGTTGATTTATCGGCAAAGGTTTGTCTTGCTTGTTAGGTCAAATACTTTCCCACTTGGAAGATGAGTGTTCTTCTCGGTCTTAGCTTGTAGCCTCATTGATTCATCGGCTCCCGAGATAGATTTTCAATGGTGGAATTAAGGAGTGTCACTCAAGGTAATGCTAAGAAAGAAGATACAAGATTCATTAGTCATCCAAAGCCATAATCGAGCTAGCATTAAAGTAAGAAAATTGTACTAAAAATAGCATAGTTAGGTGCTCCATCTCCATGTTCCATCAAGGCACTTGTTCTAAAGACAAGGCTCTAAATGAGGCTCACATGAATCATATGGAAGGAAAACAAGCATTTGTCAAGAATTAAAATAACTCATCTTTATTTGGGATAATATAGACTTGAAATTACAAGATCATAATAAAGCAATCACCCAAGAGTTAGAAGTTAGTAAAGTTAGTGGTTAGCTAGTCATGTTAGAGAGAATTAGCTAGACATTGCAATGAAAAGAAAACAACAATTCATGAAGAAGAAAATGCAATGGAAAGTAAAGCTTGAAGAAAGTAAAGAACAAGAAAGTAAAGCACTAGAATTAGCAAAGATGAGAAGATAGATGGATAAATCCTTGTATTCAAGTTGTCACTCCTTCAATTACAGGCTTTCACACTCTCTCTTTCTCTCTTTTGCAGAATTCTAGAAGGAAGAAGAAGATTACAAGAGCACTAAAAGAAACTAGAGAAAATCCCTACAATTCTCTCAAAAATACAAGCTCTTCTCTCCTATCTCTCCTCTCTCTTTCGCAGAGGCCCTAGGGGTCTATTTATAGGCTCCAGAGGATGAGACTCTCAAATCTCATAGTGGGATCAAATCCCTGGCTCAACGGCCAGATTCCTGCCGTGGATCCGCGGCTAGAGCCGCGTTTCCACGACAGAATCTTGGCCGTTGCGCCAACGAATTTTGTTGCCATTCTGTTACAGTTTGTTAGCCACGTTGGATCTTCTAGAAGGTTGGGGATATGCGTGGATGATTCCAGATCTGGGCTTGACTTTTGGGCTTTTCCATTTGGCTTTTAATTAATGCCATTAATTCCTTGATAATTCCATAGATTATGGGCCTTCCTCTCCATTAATGGTGGACCTGCAAATTTAGAGAGAAAAGGAGTAAAAAGCTTATTTTTATTAACTTAAAGCATGATATGGATGTGAAAATGATGCAAAAATGAATAACAATCAGCTCCCGACGGAGAAGATGCGGTGCTCGGGATCTCGCACTCGCCGGCGGGGAGATGGAGCTCCGAGGGTTCGACTCGACCGAGGGGGCAGCCGTCGACAGTGGAGCTCGCGGAGGATGATGATGGCCCATGGAGCTCGCCAGAAGGGATGTAGGTCTCCTCGCGCTTGCCGGCGGAGCATGGACGGCCATAGCTCGGCCTGAGGAGCTGCTGGCGCTCTGACAGTGGTGCAAGCCAAAGGGAGAGGAAGGAGGAGAAACCATGGAGTGATGCATGGAGAAGGAGGTTTGGGGTTTATATGGAGGGGGGAAAGAAAACGTGAGTGAGAGATGTGAGGGATTGAGGGAACGTGAGAGAGGGGGGCAGACGCAGGTGGAGGTCGTGGGGGATGTGGGTGCAGTTGGGAGGAGAAGTGGAGAACGTGGGGAGAAGAAGAGGGAGCAAGTCGTGTGGTGGAGAAGAAGATGAAGTAACCGATGGTTTAATAATAAACGAGCTCACTCTAAACCACACGCCAAAGTGGCATGCTGGTCTGGGCGTTAGGATGCTTGGGAGAGAGTCACGGTTTTGAAACTTGGAGCAATGGAGGAGTTTGGTTTTCTTTAATTTGAACGAATAAAGGGTAAAGGAATGAAAGGTTTAAATAAAATGGCTACCCTTTTATAATAAAAGCCAAAGTGGCCAGGTGGTTAGATCATCAAACTTATATGGCATTAGGCTTGGGTTCGAAACCTGTTACACACATGCGGGTTTTCTAATTTCCTTTATTTTATTTTAATTTTAATTTCATTCTTTTCTTTTTGAATAATATTTAAATATTATTTTATTGAATTAAACTCTATTAATTCAGGAAAATCCTCAAAAATTCTAAAAAATAGAAGATGTCATCCTGAACATTGTTGTGAAGTCAGATTTTCAAAATTCATCCCCGATTGTTAATGAAAGATTCCGGTCAGCCTATGTCACCGATCGACCCCAAATTGAGATTCTTTTCCAATAATTCCAAAAAATTTCAAAATTCTAGAAAAATTATAAATAATGGAAAATAATATATTGAGTTGAAATTGCCTCAATCCGACTACCAGGATGATCAAATCATTAACAGATACCAGTATTGACATATGTATATTAGGAACCGAGGGTTACAGGAAGTTACTAATAGACAGATAAAACTGATAGTGGAGAAAACTGTAGGTCAGAACCGTAAGGACTGGTCCATCAAACTCGTTGATGCCTTATGGGCATATCAGACCACCTATAAGATTGTCCTCGGCATGTCTCCATATCGAGTTATATTTGGGAAATCCTGTCATTTGCCTATGGAGCTAGAGCAATGTGCTATGTGGACGATAAAACAGTTAAACTTTGACTTAAAGAAAGCCGATGACTTAAGAAAATTACAGATTTTTGAGCTAGAAGAGTTAAGAAATGATGCATACGATAACACTCAGATCTCTAAAAACAGAACTAAACTCTTTCATGACAAATCCATTCATAGAAAAAATTTTGTCTCAGGACAAAAAGTTCTGTTATACAACTCTAGACTCCACCTTTTCCATGGTAAGCTGAAAACCAGGTGGTCAGGACCGTATATTGTACATACAGTTTACCCTCATGGTGCGATTAAAATTTCTGATCCAAAGATTGGCAACATGTTCAAAGTCAATGGTCAAAGACTTAAGCCATTCTACACCACAGAGTCTGCATCACACGGTATTTTCGAACTGGGTCTTTATGACCTGGTGTACATGTGACCAATTGTTCTACCCTCTTCCCCAGTGTTTCTTGTACATCTTTTGGGACCTCCCTTGTAAATTAAAACAAAATAAAAAATAAAAAAATTTAAAATAAAAAAATTTAAAACTATAAACAACAAAATACAAAAAATATAAATAAATAAAATATAAAAAATATTGGACCTAAGTGCTAAATAGCACTTAGGTTTTCTTCCCTTTATATACCCCTTTTCCCTTCTAATAAACCAGAATTTTCCTAGGGTTGCAATTTTCCCTTTTCACCTAGGGCAAATTTGGTAATCTATCCTTCTCAGGCCCCTATATATACCCCCTCTATCTCTTTCATTCTCTACCCTAACATCTGAAATCAGATCTGTGAAGAGAGAAGCAAGCGCCGCAACCCAAAATTTTCCCGAGCCCTACCTCCCTGCATCTGCCGCATTTTCTCGGCCCTTGCCGCGCATCCGCGGCTTTCTGGTGGACTCTAGAGCGCCGCCAAATTTTCCTGCAGTCGCTGCTGTCTGTAGATCTCAGATCTACTACCTGCTTGCCTGTTACGCTTGTGGATTGCTCTCTGCAATCTAGTTTTAGTTTTCCCCTACGTAATCTGGGGGAGGTTTGCGAATTTCTTTCCTCTACTTCGTATTTTCCATCATGGCCCTATCTATATTTGTTGAAAAAGACTTTGCTAGGATTTTAGTGATATTAATGGTTATGGCCACATCTTTTTGATCGAATTCATGAATAAAATTGGTATGCATTAGTCTACGATAACTCCGATCATGAGACTTATCATTGTCCCAAGCTTGTCAAGCTCTTCTATACTTCACTTGATCAAGCCTCTATTAACTTTGACACAAACCAATTCATGGTGCACATACCCAGGGGGACCTTATTATAACTACTGATATATTGAAAGACTATACCTAAGTCCCCACCCTTACCTTTAATTGACTACATGACCGTCATGGGAGTTCGCTGTACCAAGCAAGATAGGGGGCTCAAAGTCAGTACGACGTTTCGCAACATCCATTGTGTTGAACGCTGGATCCAACGCAACATATTAGGGCTTGACCATACGACCTCCTTCAATAGGCCGGTGTTGCAAATCATTCACGATCTTATGACTCGGAGCACACCATCTGCATTAACACGACCATATTTCATGCTATCATCACTAACTCCACACGTACACGCAGTGCCAAATACTCGCATCCCATTTTGATCACTCGTCTGTGTGGGAACTTCTTACCAGATGTGGTGTTTGACTCATACGATAGGGTATTTGTTGCACAAGAACGGGCTACTAGTGTTACAATAGTTGCCTTCATGCAGTCTGGACCCCTAGTGTCTAGCCTGAAGATGACCCAGCCGAGTCCTCTTCGGAGGAAATTTTGGAGGATGATGATGACCCGGCCTTTTGGCAGCAAGACCCCCTAACTGATTCATGAGCCTTCCTGTCTACTATTTGGCGTGGCAAGAAGAAGATATTTAAGTGC
Source organism: Agave tequilana (assembly GCA_038442645.1). Lineage (NCBI taxonomy): Eukaryota > Viridiplantae > Streptophyta > Magnoliopsida > Asparagales > Asparagaceae > Agave > Agave tequilana. Next base: position 50,517 of record JAVJIF010014436.1, on the reverse strand, counting down.
AGGTTAAACTACAAAAGAAAGTTGAGGAGCAGGCCACACGCCTCAACCGCATCGAGGAGGGTCTGTGGCATTCGCAATCAGCCGGACCTAGCACCACCGCTGGTCTGAGCCGAAGGAGGGGGTGACATCTTTTCTTTACTGTTTCATGCATATACCTTACTTGCATACATTGGGGACAATACATGAAATAGGTATGGGGGGTAGATACTAACATAGGTTATGTACGATTTTTTTTAGATTTTTTAGGATTTTATTAGATTTTTTTCTTCTTTTAGATTTTTCATTTTTAGGATTTTTCTAGATTTTCTAGGATTTTCTTTTAGATTTTTCTTTTAGATTTTCGTTTCTTATATAAAAAAAGTTAACTAAAAAATCATATTTTTTTGATCCATTTTTGAAAAGAATTAACTATCTTAGGAATTAAGAAAATTCTAAATTAGGATTTCTTAATATAAGTCAAAATAAGAAGTATTGTTGGATATTTAGGTTAAGAAAGAAAAGAATAGAAAGACAGCTAAATTTTGAATTTTTTCTAAGCATTATATACATTTACATGTTGAGGGATTAATCAAGGACTTAGAAACTTTGTTTATATTTATATATATATATATAATGGAGAAAAATAATAAATATAATAATGATAATAAATAAAAACTTGATCACCAATTAAGCTGGTTAGTTATGCCTTAAGAAGCATAACCGGTCACGCCTAAAGGTGATTGAGTTCTTAGCATTCGTGGCCTAGTTTACTCGAGTCCTTGGATCTTAGGGATGTATCTTCATCTGGTGCCCTAAGACGATCTGGTCTGGGAGTCATAGGTAAAAGGCTCGTTACATGGGTAAATTAGAAAGCCTAATGAAACTAAGGGAATAAATAAATGTAAATATATAAATAAATATATATAAAAAGAAAAAAGAAAAAAGAAAATATATATATATAAATAAATGTACCATAGTCTAAGAATAATTCCTCATACATATAGATGTATATATGTTAGGCTTGATACAAATTCTAGTTCTCTCTCTATTTTTAAAAACTTAACCTAAGTTGAAAACGAAACTTCGAATGGAGGCTTATAAAAAGAAGGGAAAGTTTAGGGTAACCTGAAACTGTAAGATTACCGAAATTCTTGAAAAAAAAATGGATCATAAACTTTTTCTTTCATTCTTTTTGAAAAATCACTAACATTTTCTTTACTTTGGATTTTGTGGGTGCAATCCGCTGAAAACCCTCAGGAGACAACACTCCTCCTCTACGGTAATCTAGAGGTTTAACGGCTTGTTACACGAGCTCAGTGCAATCGTGTCACCTCGAAAGTGGTGTAATAATTTAGTTAGGGTTTTTCTCTTTTTCTTTGCTTATTTTGCTCGGGGACGAGCAAAAGCTAGGTATGGGGGCTTGATTGGAGTTCATTTTTGCATCATTTTACACCACCTCCGATGCTTTATGTTAATAAAAATGAGATTTTTATTGTTTTTCTCTCTTATTTTTCAGGTCCATTATTTAATGGAGAGGAAGACCCAAAGCTTGGGATTTTTGAGGAATTAAAGGCATTTTTAGGAGCCCACAACCATGAAGCCCAATTGTAGAATGATCCAGAGTATATTCTCCAACTTCTAGAAGCTCCAGCTGGGCACGCACAGCGTAACAGAATTACAAAGAAATTGTTGGCGCAATGACCAAGATGCTGCCGCGGAAACGCGACCCTGGCCGCGGATCCGCGGCACTTCCTTAGCCATTGATCAAGCGATTAATCTTGCGGCTAATGTTGGTTGTGATCTTCTCCTAAAGGCTATAAATAGACCCCCAGGGCCTCTGTAAAACGAGAGGAGAGAATAGCATTTTATTTAGAAAAATTGTTAGGATTTCTTTAAGCTCTCTTTAGTATTCTTGTGTAATTTTCATTTTCTCCTTCTAGATCCAGAAAAAAAGAGTGAGGGTGAGAGATCTCTGTAATTGAAGAAGTGACAACCCAATACAAGGGCTCAAGCTTTCTCCGTCAAGTCTTTTCTTAGTCCATTGCATTACTTTCAAGTTCTAACTTTCTTGCATTTCCTTTCTCCCATGTATTCTTACTTGTTCTTATTTTCTATGGCTAATTAACTTATTAACATGACTAACTAACTTCTAACACTACTAACTACTAACTCTTGGGTGATTGCTAACTCATATGAATTGTTGGATGTTTTTATTTCCAAGTCTTGTAATTAACAAGTCTTTTACTTCCAATTGTGAGGAGTATTGTTTTGATTCTAGTGAATGCTTTGTATCCATATGATTCATGTGTGCCTCATTTAGAGCCTCGTCTCTTGGATAAGTGCCTTGATGGAACATGAAGATGGATCACTTTGGTATGCTAACTCCTATTGTATAAAGTTTCATATTTCGTACTAGCTTATTATAGCTTTGATGGACTAATGAATCTTACATTCTTTTTTAGCATACCTAAGTGTGAATACTCATGTTCCATTATTGAGAATCTATTGGGAGCAAATGATCCAAGGAGGCCACCTAGCCAAGCCTAGATGATAACACAACCTCAATTTGGAACAACATTGATTTGACAAAGTAAGATGTATTATTGCCAATGAATCTACATGAGCCATGAATCACCCAACGAGCCTAGTAAGTTAGTAGTGTAGAATGTGTAAATCACCTAGAGGGGGGGTGAATAGGTGATAATGCTAATCTAGAAACTGAATGCGGAAACTAAAACAAATTGCAACACACTTAATACAACCAACGAGTGTACCCGAATTCCCCGTAAAGGGCTCTGAACTAACTCCTCTTGATTCCCCTAGATAAGGGTTGAGGTGCTATATGAAGCTCTCGTGGTTAAGTATAAGTGAGGTACACACAAACAAACCAAGCATATAATATGAATAGGCAATATGAATATATGCAAGGCACAAATGCAAGCAAATAAGATATGAATGAATGATGCTATGCATAACACAAATAAAGAGAGGGTTAAGAGACAATGAATCAAACGCAAACACAAAGATATGTTCCGAGGTTCGAGCCCCTAGCTCTACGTCCCCGCTTTCACCGAGAAGGATTTCCAATCCACTAGGAGTACCGAACTCCTCTCTCAACCTTATAAATGCCACCGAGGCAATACAAACACAATCCACCTCACAAAGAGGGATGGGCCCTTAGCCAAACAACCACAATCACCTCTACCGAAGAGGGATACAAAACACCACTCCGATCAACCTCTACCAAAGAGGGATACAACAAAATAAGGAGGGTTTACAACTTGGTGGTTTCCTCAACCACAAACAATTCCTCTTTCCACAAAACAAAGATCCTAATAGAATAGCATAAAATGATAGCTCAAGTGTGAAAATCAAGGTGTTTTGGAAATCAAATAACAAAGAAAAATCATTGGAAAACACTTGCAAAATGATAGAAATGAGGATCTAAAGCAATATCCCAAAACCTATTTTTCTTTGATTTTTCCAAAACCCTTGAAAACAATAAAGATGAAATCTTAAGCTCTTAAACACTTTTGAAAACTTATTTTAAAAACCAGAGAATAGGGAAATTTTACTTGTTAAAAACCTTGGCCAAAATCCCAAAGGAATGGGGTTTATATAGGCCAAACCCTAAAACTAGCCGTTGGCTGTATTTTTCAACCAGCATGGCTGGTGGTCGACCGCCAACGGTCATAAATATGACCGTTGGGAGCCAGCGGTCGACCGGCCGGTCGACCGAAAATTTTCAGAGAGCAAAGCTCTATGGCCGGTCGACCGTAACGGTCAACCGCCCAAGTGCCTGGCCAAACGTGCACAGCCTTGTGCACGTCGGTCGACCGTCCGGTCGACTGACTCTAGAATCCGGTCGACCGTACCGGTCGACCGCCAGAGCCTGGCAGCCAGGATTCTGGGTCAGAAAAACATGTTAAAAAATATTCTAATAAATCCTATAAATCTTCTAAAAATCCATAAAAATAGTTTTATCATCTTATACTGAAATACAAACTTGTAATAAAAATTTCAAGACACATATCAAACATTTTGAATTATTTTTGTGTCTTACAAATATTATCAAAATCAAAAACTGTATTTTATCAAACTTGAATTTTTCAATAGGAAAACTGATTTTTCTTAAAACTCATGAATAGACATATCAAAATAAGTTTGTCTAAGATATGAAGCATGTATGTATATAGAATACATCTAATATACATAAAAATAAAGTAAACTTGTTTTGATCTAAACTATTCATGAAAACCAATTCCAAAACATAAAACTTGTGTGTATTGTGAACTTGAGCATATCAACTATTCTTATCTTTACAAATGGATCTAAACACACTAAACTATGGATACCTAAGTCTTCTTGATGATCTTCCATCTTCAAGTCGACTCAATCCAAAACGTGATCCACGAGCGAGACTCCAACAAGTGCAAGGTATGATCTTGATGCTCGGGCTCTGGAATCACCATGTGAAGGCTTCAAAACTCATCTTGTTAAAGCAATCACCAACTAATATCTTGCTTAATAATCTGAAACTAAAATCACAAGATTATTAGTAAACATAACTATATGAGTTAATCATCATCAAAACTAGAGTGGAAGGCCTCTGGGCCAACAATCTCCCCCTTTTTGATGATGACAAAACTCATGGAGTTATATATGCATGGATTAAAGTTAAGCTTCAAAGAAGCTTCCCCTTAACTCATGCATACAAATAAACATAATAAATATGGCAACATGAATGCAAATACAAGCATAAACAAAACAAATTTTCAACACATGCTCTTGATACCAATAAACATAAACACAAACAATACTATCAGTTTTTTTTTTTTTTTTTTGGATAAACAAAACATGCATACAAAAAACATGCCTATAAACCAAATACCTCTCCCCCTTTTTGTCAATCATCAACAAGGAGTCAAAGTAAAAAACAAATCAATAAATTCTTCTCCTCCTTTTTGTTCGAAACAAAGAATCAACAAAGGGGTTAAAAATAATAAAACAATGTTTTTCCCTTTTTGTCTAAAACACAAATGATGTAAATAAGGGGTGACAATCAATTAAGATACCAATTTAAAAATATGTCAAGGTAGCATCTTGATACCAATTGAAAGGAAACATAAAAATATTGATACCAATTTTTGAGAAAAACACATCAAGATTTTGATACCAATTGAAATTATTCAAATAAACATCTTGATACAAAATGATACCAATTGTAAGAATTTGTCATTAAGAACATATGATACCAAAATAAAACAATTTTCAATATAAAGTGTGGGAGTAAAAATCAACGGTAAACAAAATACCAATTGAAAGATAAAATACATATTTCTCCCCCTTTACGAAACACTAAATAAAACTATGCATAAGCTTGTTTAAGATACAATTGAAAACTAATCAATTGAAACAAGATATTCATTAAAAACTCAAGCTTTGCATAAAACAAATATATGTATGAAAAATTAGATACCAATCGAAATTGATACTATTTGAAGAGTAAGCATACATACATAAAAATATATGAGTATATAAGAAATGTCAATACTGATACCAATTGAAAGGATCCAATGATACCAATTGAAACAACAATAATATCAAGTGTATACCTCATATCCTAGCCTCCCAATCATGTTCAAGTTTAAAATGATTTTCACTATAAAGCATACATGAGCATGATCTCCCATCCAACCACCCTTGGAAGGTAGGGGTTTTTCAAAAATAGATTTGGAAAATATAGTTATATGTGAAAACTTCTACCATAACGAAGAATTTTGCAACTAGTTAAATGGAAAAAACTTGTAAACTAGTACGAAATCCTTCAAGTAAGGAATAAAACAAAATATTTTTCATGAAATACATGTAAATCACATGGCACTAAACACTCAAAGTCCATAAAACTCATACATACTCATGAAAATATAATCATGAGAAACATTTAAATGAAGTGAGTGTACAAGTGTTATGTGACACAAATAATCATGAAAATAGACATTCAAGCTCAATATTCCTCAAAACATGAAAATCATCAAAAACTATTTAATCTTCAAGGCATATGTATGTCTAGTATAAACTAAAGTATACGTACATATCCAAAACATAACGAGTCCACAAATGTATATGCATGAAGGCACGTGGCTCAAAGGATGTATATGTATAGACATTAGTTTGGACAAGATAGACATATACATGAAGTGAAACACATGATCATAAAAAATGGATAAAATGGGAATACAAGTTAAATGCATGAATCATCAAAACTAGACTATACTAGCACAGCTAATGGGTACAAATAATCGTTCAAGCACAAACGTATATAGATTTATTTGTAGCCCACTATATGCACAAATATATACCTAGTTTTAATGAAAACTAACATCTAAACAAGTAATCAACGCATGAAGCATAAAACGAAACAAAAGTCATAAACATCTATATGATCATTATGAATATGCATGTGCATTAGATCTAGGACATACATATTTGTTAAAACAAAGTGAGAACACATATATATAGATCCATATTAAACATGGGTGTCTCAAATAACTAAACATGTATATCACTATTCTAATAAACATGGCATAGCATAATGAACAATAAACAAGATATGCTATAAATTTATGAACATGAAAATAATAAACGGGAGTTAGAGATTGATACCAAAATCGATGAAGGCACTTCTCTAGTTCTCCAAACCAAGGTGGTCCTCCCACCAAACATCCCTTGAAAGTGATGCATCCACATAATCTTCATGAAGCTCGGAACGCATCCACCTCAAGGCACCGATACTCTCACGTCATGCGAGAGCCCACACCTACATCAAATACAATAGGGGTGGTCTTTGGTACCCATACTCTTTTGGGTCTATGGGGGTTAGTACCTTCTCTAACCCAAACAAAACTACTTGCTAAATTTGAAACATATATTCTATCATAACAAAATTTAGTAAGGTGGCCCTTACGTCCATAATGTGTACAAGTGTACACATGAGCATACATGGTGTTATGGTGGTGATCGTGAGTAGCATGTGTATGCCGTGGAGGGTGTACATGCATAGATGGAATTTGTTTCTTTCGAAACAAAGATTCCAAACGTGTATGGCCCATAATACATTGGCTCAAAGTGGAGCCCAAACAATCTACACTCTTCTTAAGTATGGATATATCATTTTTAATCAAAGAAGAAGTGTGGCATGCAATAGGTGATGTGTGTGTACTACACTAGCATGGCAAACATGTGCATCAATTTTATTTTGCAAAAATTCATTTTTCTTTAAACAAATTTCTAAATCATTTGAAATAGAAATTATTTTGTTTTTCAAAGAATCATTTTCTTTTAAAACAAAGTCAAATTTTGAAGACAATTTTACATTTTTATTCAAAATTATTTCACAATCATTTTTAGATTTTAAAACTTCATTTTCTTTAAAACAAGATCTAGTTGAGATTTCAATGAATCCCTCTCATTAGAAACCTCTTCCTTCTCTTGCAAAACCAAGTCAAGTCTAGAAAGCAAATCTTTATTTTCATTGTTAAGGCCTAGACTCTTCTTTTTCAAAATGTTATATTTTTCTATTAATTTTCACATACTATGGAAAGTTCTTCATTCAAGGCAAGGGCATCAATATTTTCATCACATGAAGAACTAGCAATATTAGCATCTAATTGTGATTCCGATTGTACCTCAAGGGAGTCATTCCCTTGGACCATGTAGTATTGAGACTCGGATTCTCCACTAGATTCCTCCGGTTGGATTGGCATTTGAAGCTTGGAGGTGGTGGTTGTGATCAACTTGTTCCACACTGCAAAAGCGGAATTAAGATTAGAAACAAGCATAAGATATTCTTTATTAAGCGTGCTTCTAATAGCCTCTAGGACAAGTGCATTGGCCCCTATATGATTGCTATTATCAAGATAGCATTTCTTGGTAGCGGCAAGAAAACATGCAAGCCTAGGGTTTGTAAATAAATGGACATCTTAGTCTTCCAAACAATGATGTTGGAAGAATCAAACATAGCTGGGGTCATGAAGTCCATGGGTCCAAACTAAATGTGTGCAAATGCAAATGGTAGATTAGCAAACAAGGATCTCACTCCTAGGTTGTTAAACCAAGTATCAGGAGCGTAGGCTCTGATACCAATTGTAAATCACCTAGGGGGTGAATAGGTGATAATGCTAATCTAGAAACTAAATGCGGAAGCTAAAACAAATTGTAACACACTTAATACAACCAACGAGTGTAGCCGAATTCCCCGTGAAGGGCTCTGGACTAACTCCTCTTGATTCCCCTAGATAAGGGTTGAGGTGCTGTATGAAGCTCTCGTGGTTAAGTATAAGTGAGGCACACACAAACAAACCAAGTATATAATATGAATAGGCAATATGAATATATGCAAGACACAAATGCAAGCAAATAAGATATGAATGAATGATGCTATGCACAACACAAATAAAGAGAGGGTTAAGAGACAATAGATCAAACGCAAATACAAAAATATGTTCCGAGGTTCGAGCCCCTAGCTCTACGTCCCCGCCTTCACCGAGAAGGATTTCCAATCCACTAGGAGTACCGAACTCCTCTCTCAACCATACAAATGCCACCATGGCAATACAAACACAATCCACCTCACAAAGAGGGATGGGCCCTTAGCCAAGCAACCACAATCACCTCTACCGAAGAGGGATACAAAAAACCACTCCGATCACCTCTACTAAAGAGGGATACAACAAAACAAGGAGGGTTTACAACTTGGTAGTTTCCTCAACCACAAACAATTCCTCTTTCCACAAAACAAAGATCCTAATAGAATAGGATAGAATGATAGCTCAAGTGTGAAAATCAAGGTGTTTTGGAAATCAAATAACAAAGAAAAATCCTTGGGAAAGCACTTGCAAAATGATAGAAATGAGGATCTACAGCAATATCCCAAAAACCTATTTTTCTTTGATTTTTCTAAAACCCTTAAAAACAGTAAAGATGAAATATTTAAGCTCTTAAACACTTTTGAAAACTTATTTTTAAACCAGAGAATAGGAAAATTTTACTTGTTAAAAACCTTGGGCAAAATCCCAAAGGAATGGGGTTTATATAGGCCAAACACTAAAACTAGCCGTTGGCTGTATTTTTTTTAGCCAGCACGACTGGCGGTCGACTGCCTGGTCGACCGCCAACGGTCATAAATATGACTGTTGGGAGCCAGCGGTCGATCGGCCGGTCGACCAAAAATTTCCAGAGAGCAAAACTCTCTGGCCGGTCGACCGTAACGGTCGACCGCCCAAGTGCCTGGCCAAACGTGCACAGCCTTGTGCACGTCGGTCGACCGTCCGGTCGATCGACTCTGGAATCCGATCGACCGTACCGGTCGACCGCCAGAGCCTGGCAGCCAGGATTCTGGGTCAGAAAAACATGTTAAAAAATATTCTAATAAATCTTATAAATCTTCTAAAAATCCATAAAATAGTTTTATCATTTTATACTGAAATACAAACTTGCGATAAAAATTTCAAGACACATATCAAACATTTTGAATTATTTTTGTGTCTTACAAATATTATCAAAAACCAAAAACTGTATTTTATCAAACTTGAATTTTTCAATAGGAAATCTGATTTTTCCTAAAACTCATGAATAGACATATCAAAATAAGTTTGTCTAAGATATGAAGCATGTATGTATATAGAATACATCTAATATACATAAAAACAAAGTAAACTTATTTTGATCTAAACTATTCATGAAAACCAATTCCAAAACATAAAACTTGTGTGTGTTGCAAACTTGAGCATATCAACTATTCTTATCTTTACAAATGGATCTAAACACACTAAACTATGGATACTTAAGTCTTCTTGATGATCTTCCATCTTCAAGTCAACCCGATCCAAAACGTGATCCACGAGCGAGACTCCAACGAGTGCAAGGTATGATCTTGATGCTCGGGCTCTGGAATTGATTTGTCACATACATTGCATTCATGTTGTCACTTTACCACACTTGTTTCCTAATAAATGATATTAATAAGTGTCTTTTTTCTTTGCTAAATGTAGGCCCAAATGCTCAAAGGAATAAAAGGAGAACAAGCCCAAAAGCCCACTTTATTCTGAATTAATTCAGAATAAATTCGAAGTGAAGAAGTCTAGGCTATATCTTGGCATATCAAGAGGTGAGAAAAATCCTCCTTGAATCGAGGAATCAAAGCCAGAAAATCAAAAGCTGATTCAGTCAGCAGTTGAAGCAGCAACAAGAAAACCAGCAAGATATGCGAGAAGCCCTTCATACCAGGAACCCCCCTCTTGGTGTGGCCACCTGGCCACACCAGGGCCGCAGAAACGCAGCCCAAGCCGCGTTTCTGCGGCCAACTGATTTCAGTTGGGGGAGCGTTTGCTCCCCCAACGTTCCCGGGATCCTGATTCGTGGGTTTTTGGCTATAAATACCTCTTTCAGCAGAGAAAAAAGCAGCGAAGACTAGGATTAAATTTTGCACTTATTTTCTTAGGATCTAGGTTCATTGTTAGCTAGAAAGAAAGTTGTAATCTTGATTTTTAAGTTTTAGTCCAGTTTCAAAAACTTGTGAGAGAGAGGACTGAGAGCTTGTACTTGAAGTTTGAAGTGACATCAATACAAAAGTCGGGCCGATTTCTCTTCCACTTGCAGTACGGTATGCTTTATATTATGTCGTTGTTTTCTTCGTTTTCCATGAGTAACTAAACACTTTTTCTGGGCTAGCTATCAACTCTCTCTTGTTTTCTTCTCTTCTGTTTTTAAAGAAAAAGACCCGATGACTCATATGCATGCCTCCCTTAAAAGCCTTTCTTTTTTAAAGTGTTCTTGAAGGCATGATTGGTAGTGAAAAGTGCATTTTTATCATAACATTTACCATCACATTTTCATATTTATTCATTTAATTCTGCACATTTATTAATATTTTGTGATTTATTGTGTGCAGGCCTCGAAATAATAAAAAGAAAGAATTAAAGCCTAAAAAGAGCCCAAAAGCCCACATTTGAAGCCCAAGTGCAAAAGTGCAAATATCAATTATCAAAGTGCAAATATACAAGGGCTAAAGTTGCAAATATCAAAGATGAGGGAAGGATAGACTTCTACCCACCCTAAACTCTTGCAGATGAGGATGAAAGACAAAGATAAGATGCAGAGATAAGGAAATTCGTTTAAAAGAGATTGGGAGAATTCAACATCTAGGTAACTTGATTTCTAAGTTATCTCGAAATCCCAAGATGAAGAGCCAGGATCACACTTTCAGAAGCAAACGCCCAGATGAACGGATCAGGAGAGGCCACGCGCCAAAGCGCGTGGCCAGCAGAGCCAGTATTGCCGCAAAATTGCGGCAAAAACCAGGTTTTTGCGGCATTTTGGATGAAGCAGACTACCAGATTTCGTGGGCGACTTTATCCAGGACTCTTCTCCCTTCTGAAGCTATAAATACCCCCTGCAGTGCAACGTACAGAGTTGTCTAGCGTCCAGCAAAGGGCCAAAAGCTAGGGTTTAGTTTTTTCTTCTTTCTTCTAGGTTAGATTTTCTTTTCTTTTTATTTTCAAGAGAGAGAGAGGCTTATATTGAGCGTGACACCGATGTACCTTCCTCGTCTCTGCCATTGTACTGATCAATAAAGGTATTCTTTTATTTTGTTTATTATTCTTATGTTTTGCTTTTATTTTTGTTTTCTATTCTTTTTTCTCTTTCATCTCTGTGGTTGTTGAAGAACATGCAAGTGAACTCCAAGCAAGTATAACTAAACTACGTGAGAGCCAACGATAGTTCATGAAAACGTTCTCCACTTCCAAGCTTCGTATCACTTCGTTCTTGATATGCTTGACGATATAATGTGCACAAGGACCGGGCTCGAGTTTATGATCTATGCGTTGATCGTCTCCTAAGCAAGGTAGAACATGTAAGGTTTTCACGTTTTTCCTCCACCAAAATAAAGTAAGTATTTCTCTCTTTTCTTTTCCTTTCTTTTATTTTTGTAGAATAAATCACATCTCTTCTCCAAAGTCTATCTCTTTCCGACCCATTGTAAATACCGCTTTCCTTCTAACTAATATTTTCTTATTTTCTTTTAATAACTAAAAAAGGAGATATCTTGCTTAACGCTTCCATCGCAGTCCCTCCCTGAGGATCACGACCCGCATAGCCTTTCTACAGCGGATTCGCATTGAGAACTTGCACATCCTATTCTTAAAACTAAAATACTACATTTTGTGTGCAGGAAAACTCAATCAACAAATTGGCGCCGTTGCCGGGGAGGGACGGTAAGTTTTTCTCTAAATAAAAAAAAAATTAACTAATTATTCTTTTATTCTTTTCTGTTTGCAGGTTTGGAGAACAGGAAACAGCAGCAGAAGTGGACATATAGCAACTCTGTGCCTCTGCCCTCGAAGGCAGAGCAGCAGAGCCTGGTACTTTGCCGCAGAAACGCGGCAATAGCAGTGAATTACTGACTCAGTTTTCTGCAGGTTGCTGCAAATTGCAAATATTGTCTACTGCTCTGTTAAAATTTGTTCTGTGATAACCCTGCTTACTGCTAATTAATTCAACAGTAAATTATTTGTTGTTAAAAAATAAAAATTGATTAGACATTTGCATATTAGGCACGTGTCTTTTCAATTACTTTATTTTTACTGTTGAAGAGTGCTGGAGCAAGGTACGTACGCATTGCATGTAGAATAGGACTCATCTCTTGGTTGATTTTCTGCTTTGAGTGAATCTTATCTATTTATCTTGTACACTTGCACTAATTCATCTTAAGGGCATAACCCATTAACAAGATAAGGTGGGATTTCATCACCCTTCCTTAGCCCAAAAATCATTTCCCAAGCACTCACTAACCCAAGCCTAACTAAAAAAAGAGTAGACGTTGGCCCTAGGGACATCTCGGACTCAATTAGGAGATTATCCTAAGGGGGAACGGTGCTGGAAGTTGACTCTTGCCAAATCAGTGTCTAGGAAGGGGATTGAGGGCCGAAAGCCCGAAGATTGGTGGTTATTTAATTAAGGAACGTCTTTGATGGAAAACCTCCCACCACTCTTGCCCTAACCTGCCTGATTAACTTGTGGTCAAAGTCTGCACCCTACCTCCTATGGACAGTCTAACCAGTTAGGAGTCGTCTAGGTCATAGGTCTACCCTAACTTATGATAGAATTTTTTTCTTTTGTTTGTTTATTTTTTTTTGTTTTGTGTTGGTGTGATATGGCATATAGTAATAATTCCAATTTTAATCCATATTACACACCTAACTATTATTCGGATATTACCAACCCGGCATATCATAACTTTGACCAATCTAGTGTGCCGGAATGGTTTTATCCGAATGAATATAACCCATACCCCCCATCTTATGACCATAATTTTCATACTTTCAACTCTTCACAGAGTTCATGGGGTTTCGAGTCCTCCGAGTCTAATTCTCAACCAAATTGTCCTTCATATCCATCTAGTCCACATTCTTTCATGATTCATACTCAGATACCCCATTCAGAATAGAATACCATCTATCGGGGAAATGATAAGTATGCATGAGTCCAAGCAACAATTACCATCTATCGCAGACATGATAATGCGTGAGTCCACCGACTCACAACTTCATCACGATTACACTTCATCTTTTCAAGTCCAATCACAGCATGATGCACCTATCGACTATGAAAGGATGCTTGCAGCCATGACTCAGGCTAGATTAGCCCGTGATCGTGACATAGATCTGATGGTTCAATCCTTACGTTCTCACTGTCTGGCTAATTCTGATATCGCTGACCACTCTTTTAGAGCCGACGAACCAAGTTGCTTTGGACAACAAGATTCTATTTCAGTGCCAACATTTGAACTTGCCGAAACTCCAATTCTTGATAATATGGCAAGTTTCTCCTTTCCTGAAATAGAACTTGAGCATGAATATGATCATGATCTTCCACTCGATGATTCAATTTTATTTCCTGATCCAATAATGACTCCAGTGTCTCCACCTGATTTCACTTTTCCCGAGTCAACATTAGATCCTATTCCAATTCATAATGAAATTGAATCACCCATTTTAGATGATCATATTGAACTTGACCAATTGTGCAATTTTGAAAATCGTATGGATAAATTGGCAAGTTCTTTTTATTACATTGAACCCAATGAGATATGCGACCTAGATTCTCACAATCTCTTTACTTCTGAAACTGATTGTACAATTCTGACGGAAGATGTTGACCTTAGTTTTGAAGAATTGTATGGCGATGAGCTAGAATTCCTTAATATTGGAAGTAAAGAGATATCACCCATATTAGGTCACATTCCATTGTGGGAAGAAGATTGTGGACTTGAGTTTCAATTTCTTGACTTGGACTCAATTCTTGAACCTAGCCCGACTCCTGAGCCCTTACTTGATTTGAGCTTCTTCCCTGAGTCGGTATTCGTTCCCGCACCAATAATGTCCAAGTCAATAATTCCATCTTTTCATACTCCATTTGGGACAAGGAGGTTGAGACAATTAACTCTGAAATTTATTATGAAAATCGGAATTTGATGGGGTGGAAATACTAAAAATTGATTATACATATATTTTAGTGGGTTATGTAAGGAAAGTTTCTGGTGGGTTCCACCAAATTATCTGTCATCTTGATTGGGCCGCATTTCGTGGACCAATTAGACCACCTCCGGAACCACCACCCTAAGGTAACTTCCGCCTTCCCTTGTTCTGTTTCATGCATATATGCATTCATTCATACATTGAGGACAATGCATGAGATAAGTGTGGGGGTGGGCTTTACTAACATACTAACATAGGTAAAAACTAACAAAAATTTGCTAAAAAAAATGTTATAAAAGGACAGTATTTTGACTTATTTTTTGAAAGAAATCTAAGTTAGTTTTAAGGATTAGGAAAATCATGATTAGGATTTCTAAAAACTTGGTCAAAATAAATAAATTGTTGAATTTTTAAGTATAGGAGAAGAAATTGAATAAGTAGTTAGTCTTAATTTTATCTTAATGAAATGTGCATACCAAATGCATATCTAGGATTCTAAGACAAAGACCTTGTGCCTCATAAAAAAAAAAGAAGAAAAAAAAAGAGAAAAAAAATCACCAATGAAGCTGATACATGTGCCTCAAGAAGCATAAGTATTCATGCCTAAAGGTGAGTAAATAAAATAAAGTCCTTAGTTTTGGGGCCTAGTTCACTCGAATTTGAGTCCGCGGGGTGTTTTCTCACCTGGTGCCCTAAAGCCAACCGGTTTGGGAGTCATCGACTTTAAGTTCGCTACATGGGTGGATTAGAAAGCCTAATAAAACTAAGAAATATGAGATATGTATTAACACATCTAAGAGTCAATTAGTTAGGTATGAGGGCCTCAAGAAGCCTTGATACTTACACAAAAGAAATTAGATGAGTTATACATATTAAAAAAAATTATTAACACATCTAATAGTCAATTAGTTAGGTATGAGGGCCTCAAGAAGCCTTAATGCTTACACGAAAGAAAATTAGATGAAGTTATAAAAATAATAAAGAGGCATGAGAGTCCAAGTTAAGGAATTCCTAGTATAAATTTATAAGGATGCATATGATTTTTGGTAACGAAAAAGACTATATTAGAAGTTCAATTTTGACCCTTACCTAAAATGAAAACAATTTACTTTATAAAGACTAAGTCTAAGAATGAATAAAATGAGGATCCTAAAACTTATAGACTACTTAGTCTCTTCAATAATAATTCAAATATTTTTCTTTTTATGGATTTTGTGGGTGCAATCCGCTGAAACCCTCACGAGACAACACTCGTCCTCTAGGGTAACCTAGAGGTTTAACGGCTTGTTGCACGTGCTAAGTGCAATCGTGATTCCTACGAAAGTGAGTTAGGTTAGATTAACTTTTCATTTCTTTTTCTTTTTCTTTGTTTTTACTCGAGGACGAGCAAAAAGATAAGTGTGGGGGTGTGATTGGTAGTGAAAAGTGCATTTTTATCATAACATTTACCATCACATTTTCATATTTATTCATTTAATTCTGCACATTTATTAATATTTTGTGATTTATTGTGTGCAGGCCTCGAAATAATAAAAAGAAAGAATTAAAGCCTAAAAAGAGCCCAAAAGCCCACATTTGAAGCCCAAGTGCAAAAGTGCAAATATCAATTGTCAAAGTGCAAATATACAAGGGCTAAAGTTGCAAATATCAAAGATGAGGGAAGGATAGACTTCTACCCAACCCTAAACTCTTGCAGATGAGGATGAAAGACAAAGATAAGATGCAGAGATAAGGAAATTCGTTTAAAGAGATTGGGAGAATTCAAGATCTAGGTAACTTGATTTCTAAGTTATCTCGAAATCCCAAGATGAAGAGCCAGGATCACACTTCCAGAAGCAAACGCCCAGATAAACGGATCAGGAGAGGCCACGCGCCAAAGCGCGCGGCCAGCAGAGCCAGTATTGCCGCAAAATTGCGGCAAAAACCAGGTTTTTGCGGCATTTTGGATGAAGCAGACTACCAGATTTCGTGGGCGACTTTATCCAGGACTCTTCTCCCTTCTGAAGCTATAAATACCCCCTGCAGTGCAACGTACAGAGTTGTCCAGCGTCCAGCAAAGGTCCAAAAGCTAGGGTTTAGTTTTTTCTTCTTTCTTCTAGGTTAGATTTTCTTTTCTTTTTATTTTCAAGAGAGAGAGAGGCTTATATTGAGCGTGACACCGATGTACCTTCCTCGTCTCTGCCATTGTACTGATCAATAAGGTATTCTTTTATTTTGTTTATTATTCTTATGTTTTGCTTTTATTTTTGTTTTCTATTCTTTTTTCTCTTTCATCTCTGTGGTTGTTGAAGAACATGCAAGTGAACTCCAAGCAAGTATAACTAAACTACGTGAGAGCCAACGATAGTTCATGAAAACGTTCTCCACTTCCAAGCTTCGCATCACTTCGTTCTTGATATGCTTGACGATATAATGTGCACAAGGACCGGCTCGAGTTTATGATCTATGCGTTGATCATCTCCTAAGCAAGGTAGAACATGTAAGGTTTTCACGTTTTTCCTCCACCAAAATAAAGTAAGTATTTCTCTCTTTTCTTTTCCTTTCTTTTATTTTTGTAGAATAAATCACATCTCTTCTCCAAAGTCTATCTCTTTCCGACCCATTGTAAATACCGCTTTCCTTCTAACTAATATTTTCTTATTTTCTTTTAATAACTAAAAAAGGAGATATCTTGCTTAACGCTTCCATCGCAGTCCCTCCCTGAGGATCACGACCCGCATAGCCTTGCTACAGCGGATTCGCATTGAGAACTTGCACATCCTATTCTTAAAACTAAAATACTACATTTTGTGTGCAGGAAAACTCAATCAACAAGGCACATGAGGATAGGTATGGATATTTGATTTACCACTCTTTCTTGAACTTCTTGTGAATCGTTTTTAATTCATTCTTGCTTCTTCGCGCTTTATGTTTTAATATCCGACTCCAACTCTTTCTTGAAGAAAAAGGACTCAAACCTTCTGCATCTTATGTGCTTTACTCAAAGCTTTCTAAAGAAAAGCAACTTTAAGATTTGCAAATGATGACTTGAGGGACTTAATACTTTAAGAGAAGAATGAACAGTTGAGTAGGAAGATAGTAAGCCCAGATCTGATTTCATATTATAAGACAACATCACAACTCTTAAACCTTTTTACAAATCACCTTCTCAAAATCCTTTTCTGAAAGTTGAAATTTCTCTTTTTCATCTCTTTTCCTTACATTCTCTTTTTCCTAAAAAACGAACACAAATTCCTTGTTTTTAAAACGACTCATCGAAAAGCTTCCATCGCATCCCTCCTTGTGGACACGACCCGTTAGCCACAAGCTACACGGTACACTCTTAAACTCATTGGTTGTTTCTTTTATTTTAGCAATCAATTTTTGGCGCCGTTGCCGGGGAGGGAACGGTGTAGTTGTTTTAACAACTTTTGTGTGTTTGTTTCAGGGACTCGAAGATCAAGATCTAGCATTCAAGCTTTGCCAAGAAGACTTGAAAATTCTGTGCCCCTACTCTCGAAAGTAGGAAACAGAATTTCAAGAAATTGCTTTGCAAATCTGAAATTTTTTGGGACTACTAAAAACTTTGTTTTGCAGGACATATTGCTCGCAAAAACTTTAGTTTTTATATGTCATATTTGTGCTAGTGTTTCTATCCAACATCCCTGTTTTTAAGTCAACAGTAAAATATTCGTTGAAAGTTAAAAATTGATTAGACATTTGCATTCTAGGCACAAGTCTTTTCAATTCTTTTACTTTACTGTTGAAGAGAGCTGGAGACAAGGTATGTATGCATAGCATATAGTTTAGGAAACATTCTTGGGTGATTTTGCTTTTGAATGCTACTTTCCTATATCTTGCACACTTGCACGAATCAATTCTAAGGGCAAAACCCAAATCAAGATAAGGTGGGGAAGTCATTACCCTTCCTTAGCCCACAAACCATCTCCAAGCACGCACAACCTAAGCCTAATTAAAATTTGATAGACGTTGGCCTTAGGGACATCTCAAACTCAATAGGAGATTATCTTAAAGAGGAAAAGTGTTGGAAATTGACTCCTGTAAAATCAGTGTCAAGGAAAGGGATTGAGGGCCGAAAGCCCGAAGATTGGTGGTTACTTAATTAAGGAACGTCTTTTGACGGAAAACCTCCCACCAATCTTGCCCTGACCTGGCTGATTAGCTTGTGGTCAAGGTCTACATTCTACCTCTTGTGGACAATCAACCAGTTAGGAGTTGTCTAGGTCAAGGATACCTTAGACTAGGCTTGGTTGATTTTTATTGTTGACTGCTATTTGAACTTGTTGTGATTGTGATTGTGTTTGTGTATGCAAGTGTGGTCGAGAGACCCTAATTCATCTAGGTTGACTAGAAACACATCACCACCTAAGTTTGAACCAAGACCAGATCCGGTAATGGCTCAATCCACATCACTGCAGGATAGGTTCTACCCCATAGGACCTCACTTCCATCATGCATTTCACTTCCATCGGTTGGTGAATATAATTTCGAGCTCAAGCCTCAATTCATCAACACACTCCCCAAATTTCATGGTCTAGAGTCGAAGATGCCTACTTCTTCATAAGAGAATTTGAGGAAGTATGTCTTATGATGAAAATCCCACACCTTGTAGACGATGCTATTAGGTTGAGATTTATCCCGTTTGCACTTAAGGACCTAGCGAAAAAGTGGCTCTATAGCTTAGCAGCCGGTTCCATCACATCTTGGGATAGTTTTAACAAGGTCTTCTTGAAGAAATTCTATCCCATCCATAAAACCGCTCTCATTAGGAAGACGATCATGCAATTTAAGCAAGAACCTAGTGAACCGTTCTGGAGGTACTTTGAACGCTTTAAGGACCTCCTTGTCCAATGTCCACATCATGGAATAGAGAAATGGCGACAATGCCAAATTCTCTATGACGGTTTTAGACTATTCCACCAAAACCCTCTTAGAAAGTATGTGCCAAGGGGGTTTCTTGCAGAAAGATGAAGATGAGGGATGGGATTTGTATGAAAATTTAGCTGAGAAAACCATCCAATGGGAATCTGCGAGTGAGACCCATAAGAATCCTAACTCCATCTCTTCAAAGGAGGTCTCCACTCTATAGAATCGTCCATCGCTAATGAGGCTAAGTTAGCTAATTTAGCTAGAAGACTGGAAGCTCTAGAGACGAAAGAACCAAGTCCAGTCAATCAAGTCAGCCCGAACCAATTTCCACCCCCGGCTGCACTTACTGTCAAGCCATGAACCATGTATTCGAGGAATGCCCAGTGTTTCAGGCTCAGCAATCCTATCACGAACAGATGAATGCGGCTTTTTCAAGGCCGAACAACAATCCTTACGCACCAACGTACAATCCCGGCTGGAGAAATCACCCTAATTTCTCATGGAGCCAGAACAACGATGACAATTCACGATTCAATCATGCTAACCACTTCCATCATGGTAACAATTCTTCCAATCATCAACCCAACTTCTCCAATTTCCATAATAATTCTCCCAACCATCCACCAAGCTTTCCAAATTATCAACAAAACTTTCCTAACCAAGCTCCACAATCCTCCTTCCAGAATCCTCAATTGGAAAGAAGAATGACTGACTTTGAGAGAAACATGGAGAGATATATGAAAAATCAAGACTCTCTCATGCAAACCATTCAGAGGCTAGAAGTTCAAATGAGTCAACTAGCCAACCCACAGAATGAGAGACAAAAGGGTACCCTGCCTAGTCAGCCAATCACCAATCCGAGGAATTCCCAACAAGCTCATCTGGCTGAGGATCCTTCATTCAATCAATGTAATGTTGTGCATACATTGAGGTCAGGAAAGAAATTTGATAACCAAGTGTCAACACCCACCAATCCTATTCAGCACAACCACAATCAAGCTTCCACCTCATCCAATCCAATTTCTTCCAATTCGGACGAGTCTGAAAAAGACAAGTCAGCCAGCCAGGTGCACCAGCCTATAGTACCATTCCCGAATAGGCTGAAAAACAACAAGCAAAACCCGCACATGGACAAGATAATCGAGATGTTTAACTAAGTGAAGATAAATGTGCCACTTCTTGATGCCATCCAACAAGTTCCTTCCTATGCTAAGTTTCTTAAGGACATGTGCACCAAGAAGAGAAAGACTAATGTTCCTAAGAAAGTCTTCCTAGCCACTAATATTAGTGAGCTATTTTCGGGTCCTATCCCTGTCAAGTACAAAGATCTAGGTAGCCCTACCATTGCCTGCACAATAGGACAAGCCGAGATTAGTCGGGCACTTCTTGACTTGGGAGCAAGTATCAACTTGCTTCCATTCTCTGTTTATCAACAACTCGGGTTGGGTGACCTTAGTCCAACTCGAGTCACCATCCAACTGGATGACCGTTCTGTTAAAGTTCCAAAAGGAAAAATTAACGATGTCTTGATTCGGGTAGGAGAGTTCATATACCCTGTCGATTTCATAGTTTTGGAGACACAACCTGTGTCCAACTCCAATCGTAGGGCTCAAACTCCGGTCATCCTAGGTCGACCATTCCTGCCACTGCTAATGCCATCATCAATTGCAGGAATGGGTCTATAAGGTTAACCTTTGGAGACATGACTAGAGAAGTCAATGTCTTCCATCTAAGAAAACAACCCCGTGACATCGAGGACCAAACTTTTGAAGTAAACCAAATTGAGAACTTGACAAGTGAACACGGGGAAGAATGGATTCAGAAATGGAGATTGACTTCGAGTTAGAGTCTGATGACTTTAATCTCGATCAGGTGGTAGATTCTGCCGTGAATTGGGCTTCAAACCCAATTTCACCTACAATGGAGCCAACAGATTTGACTAGTCCTTCTAGTGAGCCTGCCTCTTCCTTAGAATTGAAAGCCCTTCCTGTGCATCTCAAGTACGCCTATCTAGGCGAACAAGAGACCTTTCCCATCATCATTGCCTCTCATTTAAATGACGGGGAAGAAAAAGATTTGAAAGATATTCTAAGGAAACATAAGGAAGCCATCGGGTGGACTATGACTGATATTAAGGGATTAAGTCCAACCATCGTTCAACACCGCATCCATCTCAATGAAGACGCCACACCCAAGAGAGACCCGCAGCGTAGGTTAAACCCTATTATGCAAGAGGCTGTTCATGCTGAAATCATAAAACTCTTAGACAATGGGATAATTTATCCCATTTCGGATAGCCAATGGGTTAGTCCTGTCCACGCGGTCCCAAAGAAATCTGGTTTCACCGTAGTTGAAAACGAGAACAAAGAGTTGGTTCAAACTCGACTTCCCACGAAGATTCGAGTTTGCATTGACTATAGGAAACTGAATGCTGCAACTCGTAAGGACCACTTTCCACTTCCCTTCATTGATCAGATGCTTGAACGTTTAGCGGGTCATGAGTACTACTGCTTCTTGGACGGTTACACGGGCTATAACCAGATCCCTAACGCTCCTGAGGACCAAGAAAAGACCACGTTTACCTGTCCATTTGAGACATTTGCTTATCGTCGAATGCCATTCGGCTTATGCAATGCCCCAGCAACGTTTCAACGTTGCATGTTGAGTCTTTTCTCTGACATGGTAGAGCGCTTCTTAGAAATCTTCATGGATGATTTCTCCATCTATGGAGATTCATTCACTCAATGTCTCCACCATCTTGAACTCGTCCTCCAACGTTGTGCTGAAAAACATTTGACACTAAACTGGGAGAAATGCCACTTCATGGTGAAACATGGAATTGTCTTGGGTCATGAAATATCCAAGAAAGGAATAGAAGTGGATAGAGCCAAAATTGAGGTTATTGCTAAGCTTCCCATGCCCAAATGCGTTAAGGACATTAGATCCTTCCTAGGACACGCTAGTTTCTACCGTAGATTTATCAAGGATTTTAGCAAAATTGCTAGGCCCTTGACTAATCTGTTAGCTAAGGATGTGTCCTTCACGTTCGATGCTGACTGCATCACTTCTTGGGAGAAGCTTAAGAGAGAGCTGATTTCTGCACCAATCATATCTGCACCGGATTGGTCTAAGCCGTTTGAGATTATGTGCGATGCTTCTGATTTTGCCATAGGCGCTGTCCTAGGACAACGTATTGATAACAAGCAGCATGTGATCTACTACTCTAGTAGGACTCTCAATGACGCTCAACTGAACTACACTACGACCGAGAAGGAATTCTTGGCAGTAGTGTTTGCCTTAGAGAAGTTTCGTCCCTACCTACTAGGGTCCAAAACTACCATCTTCACCAATCATTCTGCACTTAGGTATCTCATGATGAAGAAGGATGCCAAGGCCCGACTCATTCGTTGGATCCTCCTTCTTCAAGAATTCGATCTCGAAATTCGAGACAAGAAAGGTGTAGAAAATGTCGTTGCTGACCATCTCTCACGGATTCCCAATTCTCCACGCAACGAATTACCCATCAATGAGGATTTTCCTGATGAACATCTCTTAGCTATCTCTAGGGAACCTTGGTTTGCTGATATAGTGAATTATTTAGTCACAAACCAAACTCCGTCTCATTGGTCCAAAAATGATGTTTACCGGTTCTTATCCCAAGTCCGGTACTTCTTTTGGGAGGAACCGTATCTTTTCAAGTACTGTTCCGACCAAATTATTAGGAGATGCATTCCCGATGAGGAGGTTAGGAGTGTTCTGTCCTTTTGTCACGAACTTGCATGCGGTGGACACTTTGGTCCCCGCAAGACTGCTAAAAAGGTGCTACAAAGCGGGTTTTATTGGCCCACTCTGTTCAAGGATGCCTATGATTATTGCAAGACGTGCCCTAGATGCCAAATGGTAGGTAGGATCTCATATCGAAATATGATGCCCCTCAACCCAATTCTAGAATAGAACTCTTTGATGTTTGGGGCATCGACTTTATGGGTCCATTTCCTAACTCATTTGGGAACCAATACATATTGGTTGCTGTGGACTACGTGTCCAAGTGGGTAGAAGCCATTCCTTGTAAAACTAATGATAACAAAGTTGTCATAAAGTTTTTGAGAGAGAACATTTTTTCCCGCTTCGGAACCCCTCGTGCTATCATCAGTGATAATGGCACCCACTTTTGCAATAGATCTTTTGAAGCCCTTATGCGAAAGTATGCCATAACTCACAAGTTGTCCACACCATATCATCCTCAAACCAGTGGGCAAGTTGAGGTTTCAAATAGACAAGTCAAACTTATATTGGAGAAAACTGTGAACCAAAACCGGAAAGATTGGTCCTTAAAACTTGTAGATTCTCTATGGGCCTACAGGACCGCTTTCAAGACGATTTTAGGAATGTCTCCCTATAGGTTAGTCTATGGCAAACCTTGTCACTTGCCCGTTGAATTAGAGCACCGAGCCTTATGGGCAATCAAGCAGTTGAATTTCGATTTGACTAAGGCCGGTGACCTTCAGAAATTACAAATTTCCGAATTGGAGGAATTGAGAAATGAGGCCTATGAAAATGCTAGGATCACTAAAGATAGAGTGAAGATTTTTCATGACAAGCACATCATAAGAAAAACCTTTGTCCCTGGTCAAAAAGTCTTGCTCTACAATTCTAGGCTTCATCTTTTCCCAGGAAAATTGAAATCACGATGGACTGGGCCATTCGTTGTAAAACAGTGTTTCCACATGGTGCAGTTGAGATTAGTGACCCAAGAATGGAAATGACTTTAAGGTAAATGGTCAGCGCCTTAAACCTTTCTTGGAATCGGTGCCGGTAGATGAAACGGTAATGGGTCTTTTTGACCCAGTGTATCGGTAACTTTCCTCCTTTCCATTTTATTTCATGCTCTTATACATTTCTTTCATTCATTGGGGACAATGCATGAGATAAGTGTGGGGGAGGGTTCTAACATGGCTGAAAAAAAATTAAAAAAAAATTTTTTTGAAAAGGGTAAACAATATTTTGATATATTTTTTGTAAGAATTTAAGTCAATTTTAAGGAATAGGAGAATCATAATTAGGATTTCTTACACTTGGTCGAAATAAAATAACTTGTTTGATTTTTAGAGTCAGGAAGAAATTTGGGAAAGTAATTTAGTCTTGATATTTACCTTAATGACATATGCACACAAAATACACTTACACACTTAGGGTTTGAAAACAGAGACTCTTATGCCTCATAAAAAAAAGTCTAATTATTGAGTAGCTAGGTGCTTTGGCCTAAGCAAGCCTTAGTATTTATGCAAAAGATAATTAGACAAGTTTGAAAAAAAAAGGTATTCTCTGATTAAGCTGGATATTTATGCCTCATGAAGCATAATATTCACGCCTAAAAGGGGTACCTCGTATAAATAATGTGTATCCTCTGATTAAGCTGGGTATTTATGCCTCATGAAGCATAAGTATTCACGCCTAAAAGGGTTACACAGTATAAATAAAAACCTTGGTTTCGTGGCCTTATCTGCTCGGGTGTTTAGGTCCTTGGGGTGTTTTCTCACCTGGTGCCCTAAAACCGTCCGATTTGGTGTCACCGACTGAAAGCTCGTTACATGGGCAGATTAGAAAGCCTAATGAAATTGAGGAATAAAAATTCACAAAAAAATAAATAAATATGAGGCATAGGAGTTAATGTTGAAGAACCCTTAGTAAACTTCACAGTCACGATGGTGCATACGAATCATGATAAATTAATAGACTAGATGAAGTACAATTTGACTCCTTACTTTAATTGATGACATGTTTTTGAATGGAGACTAAGTTTAGGAATGAAAAATTTGATATTCCTATAACTTATAGATTACTAAGATCTCACAAATATACTTCAAATATTTTCTCCTTCAAAAATATTAAAAAAAAGAAATGCTTTTCGAAAATACTAACATTTTCTCTTCCTTTTTGGATTTTGTGGGTGTAATCCGTTGAAAACCCTCACGAGACAAAACTCGTCCTCTAGGGGTGACCTAGAGGTTTAACGGCTTGTTGCACATGCTCAGTGCAATCGAGTGACCTGCGAAAGTGGTCTAATAATTGATTCGAGTTAGTCTAATGATTTTTGCTCGAGGGCGAGCAAAAGATAAGTGTGGGGGTGTGATTTGTCACATACATTGCATTCATGTTGTCACTTTACCACACTTGTTTGCTAATAAATGATATTAATAAGTGTCTTTTTTCTTTGCTAAATGTAGGCCCAAATGCTCAAAGGATAAAAGGAGAACAAGCCCAAAGCCCACTTTATTCTGAATTAATTCAGAATAAATTCGAAGTGAAGAAGTCTAGGCTATATCTTGGCATATCAAGGGGTGAGAAAAATCCTCCTTGAATCGAGGAATCAAAGCCAGAAAATCAAAAGCTGATTCAGTCAGCAGTTGAAGCAGCAACAAGAAAACCAGCAAGATATGCGAGAAGCCCTTCATACCAGGAACCCCCCTCTTGGTGTGGCCACCTGGCCACACCAGGGCCGCAGAAACGCGGCCCAAGCCGCGTTTCTGCGGCCAACTGATTTCAGTTGGGGAGCGTTTGCTCCCCCAACGTTCCCGGGATCCTGATTCGTGGGTTTTTGGCTATAAATACCTCTTTCAGCAGAGAAAAAAGCAGCGAAGACTAGGATTAAATTTTGCACTTATTTTCTTAGGATCTAGGTTCATTGTTAGCTAGAAAGAAAGTTGTAATCTTGCTTTTTAAGTTTTAGTCCAGTTTCAAAAACTTGTGAGAGAGAGGACTGAGAGCTTGTACTTGAAGTTTTAAGTGACATCAATACAAAAGTCGGGCCGATTTCTCTTCCACTTGCAGTACCGTATGCTTTATATTATGTCGTTATTTTCTTCGTTTTCCATGAGTAACTAAACACTTTTTTTGGGCTAGCTATCAACTCTCTCTTGTTTTCTTCTCTTCTGTTTTTAAAAAAAAAGACCCGATGACCATATGCATGCCTCCCTTAAAAGCCTTTCTTTTTGAAAGTGTTCTTGAAGGCACATGAGGATGGGTATGGATATTTGATTTACCACTCTTTCTTGAACTTCTTGTGAATCGTTTTTAATTCATTCTTGCTTCTTCGCGCTTTATGTTTTAATATCCGACTCCAACTCTTTCTTGAAGAAAAAGGACTCAAACCTTCTGCATCTTATGTGCTTTACTCAAAGCTTTCTAAAGAAAAGCAACTTTAAGATTTGCAAATGATGACTTGAGGGACTTAATACTTTAAGAGAAGAATGAACAGTTGAGTAGGAAGATAGTAAGCCCAGATCTGATTTCATATTATAAGACAACATCACAACTCTTAAAGCTTTTTACAAATCACCTTCTCCAAATCCTTTTCTGAAAGTTGAAATTTCTCTTTTTCATCTCTTTTCCTTACATTCTCTTTTTCCTAAAAAACGAATACAAATTCTTTGTTTTTAAAACGACTCATCGAAAAGCTTCCATCGCATCCCTCCTTGTGGACACGACCCATTAGCCACAAGCTACACGGTACATTCTTAAACTCATTGGTTGTTTCTTTATTTTAGCAATCAGGAATCACCATGTGAAGGCTTCAAAACTCATCTTGTTGAAGCAATCACCAACTAATATCTTACTTAATAATCTGAAACTAAAATCACAAGATTATTAGTAAACATAACTACATGAGTTAATCATCATCAAAACTAGAGTGTAAGGCCTCTGGGCCAACAGAATGTTAGTTTGTCATGGCTTTTCCTTAATTGAATTTCAAAACACCTTTCTACAAACTTTCTTTTTTCCAATATCACCGTTTTTTCTATACCGTTTTTCATTCCGGTTTCCATTCCTTTTCATTTTCTTAACAAACTCTACAAAATTCTTCGCTCTCTTTCTACTTTATTTTGTTTTCTATTTTTAAACAAAGAAGAACATTCGTTTTCCTTTCCAAAAACTTCAACATAAAATTCGTGAACGTTTCCATCGCTAGTCCTCCCTGCAGATACGACACGTTATAGCTTGTGCTACGAATAGTGATTCGAAGGAGTAAAGTAAATCTTCATACATATTCAGAGTTTTTTATCATCACACGGATATGAACGGTTTACTATAAACTCTTGCTCAACTTAATTCCTCCTTTCGAACAGCCGACCGCAGTAGAGATCGGCCAACCGACTGGTCGACCAACTATATCTGCAGAGCTCTCGGGTTTTCTTGATCGACCAACTATGTCTACAGAGCTCGCAGGTTTTCTCGGTCAACCGATCAGCTGACCATTCTGCTGAGTTGTCCGACACCCTTTTAGTATTTTAGCCATAAATTTTTATTTTGATTATCCAATCAATATAATTCAAATTGCATTGTAAAGATAACTTCAATGGCTATATTTCTTATTCGATAATTGTTTTCAGATTCAAAGGTTAAAGATATTAATATTGGTTTGAACTCAGTTAATGTTTTGAAAATAGTTTACAGCTTTCTATTTGACACCTTTCAAAATGTTAATCATAACTTTCTACTCTTATATCGGATAGATTTAATTTAAGTTTCATTTAAAAGATAACTTAAAGATCTATAACTTATTCCTATATACTTTTTTTAAATTCAAAAGGTTTAGGTCTCAAAACTGTGCTCAACGTTGACCTATTGCACAAACTAGGTCTCTGGTCGGTCATCCGCCAGCTCCAACGGTCAGAAATTTGACTGTTGGTCAGTCGATCAGGAAGTCGACCGATAGGCCATTTTTGACAGTTTCTGACCCCCAAGTGTTAGTTTTCCTTGGCCCATATATATGGGATTTTTGAATTTTTTTTAATAAGATTTTCAATTGCTAATATTCTCACTTTCAACAGAGTTTTTCAACAAGCTTTTCAGAAGTTTTTGTGCTCAAAATCCATATCTTTATTGTGTTTCAAATTTTGAAAAATCAAAGAAAATAAGTTTGAAAATTTTAGTTTTATTTTTCTAGTTTCTATAACTTTCAAAAAGTTTTTTCCAAGTGTTTTCTTTTGTGCTTCACTTTCAAATCTTTGTTGTCTTAAAAGCTTGAGTTATTCATTGCAAAATCTATCGTCTAAGATCTTATATTATGAGAGGTGTTGTTTGTATTCTTTATGATCACCAAGAATTGTAACCATTCTTTTGCTTTGTGCTTTTGCTTTGTACCTTCCCTCTTGTGTAGAGGTGATTGCTTTGTGCATCGGCTTTGTGCCTTGACTTTGTTCCTCCTTTTGTGTAGAGGATTGGCTTGTATCCGTTGTGGAGTCCTTAGTTGAGAGAGTTGAAATCCTTTTTAGGTGAAGGCAGAAACGCAGAGCTTGGTGCTCGAACCTCGAAACATATTCTTGTGTTTGCGTTTGCTATCTCTCTCAACTCTACTGGTTTTATATCTCAGAGTGCTATTATTGTTCATCTATACATGCTTGATATTATGTTTACCCTTGTATCAATTCAAGAGAGCTATTGAAGCACCTCAACTTTTAATCTAGAGGAATCTCGAGGAGAAGTTCTAGAGCCCTTCACTGTGAATTTAGCTTCGCTTTATGGATATTACATGTGATTAATTTTGTTAGTGTAAAAATTTTTAATTTCGCATTATGTGTCATTAGATTAGCATTACATCTATTCACCACGCTCTAGGTGTACTTTCATATTCTTTATCTCTTCAAGCTCATCAAGTTGAAACCTTCTAGACTCTCCCACCTTGTCGAGATCAAATTTTTGGCACTTAATCGCCCAATATGCTTTATGTTCTAACTCAACAGGAAAATGACAAGTTTTGCCATAGACTAGCCTATATCGAGACATTCCAATAGGAGTCTTGAAGCAGTTCGGTATACCCACAAGTCATCAGTCAACCGAAGGGACCAATCTTTTCTAGTGGTGTTCATAGTTTTCTCTAAATATAGTCTTAGTTGCTCGGTTGAAAATTTCTACATAGCCACTAGTCTGCGGATGATGAGGGGTGGCTACCCTATGATTGATGCAATATTTTCTCATTAAACCTTCAAATGTGCGATTGCAAAATATTTTCCACCATCGCTAATGATTGCATGAGAAAAGCCAAAATGAGAAAATACATTCTCTTTCAGAAAATTTACCATAACTTTGTGATCATTGGATCTACATGCTACCGCCTCTATCCATTTAGATACGTAATCAACTGCTACAAGGATAAACTGGTATCCCTGAAGTTGATGCCTAAACAACAAAAATTTTGAGACTAAGATCTAATTTAAAGGCATTTCATTACGTCATGCAGATTTTCTCAATAGTTGACAACAATCACAAGATTGACAGTAGATATGAGCATCACGAAATAAAATGGGTCAATAAATACCATACTGCAAAACTTTTGCAGCAGTTTTCTTTACACTGAAATTACCATCGCATGCATGGTCATGGCCAAGTGAAAGAATGTTCCTATACTCAGAATCAAGAATGCAATGTTGAATGATCTAATCGGGACAGTACTTAAACAAATATGGTTCATCTTAGAAGAACCATTTGACCTTAGTTAAGAAGTGAAATCGTTCTTGCTTAGTCCAAGAATTAGGCATTTGTTCCGTGACAAGGTAATTCACAATGTCAGAATATTATATAACAGTCTAATGCGAAATGAACATTAACTACTCAGCGGGAAATGTCTCAAGAACAGGCAAAGAATCGGACCAAGACTCAACCACGAATCTTGACAAGTGAACAATGACAACATTCTTAAGACCTTTTTTGTTATGAATTTCTAAATCAAATTCTTGTAGGAGTAAGATCCATTAGATTAAACCGGCTTTAACATCTTTTTTTTGTGAGAAGATACTTCAAAGCCGCGTGATCGATAAAAAGTAGGACCTTAGAAACTATCATGTAGGGACGAAATTTGTCAAGAGCCAAAAAATGACTGCCAACAACTCTTTTTCAGTAGTGGAGTAGTCTAGTTGAGCGTCGTTAAGAGTTTTACTGGCATAACAAATGACATGAGAAAGTTTAATAACTCGCTGGCCCAATACAACACCATCGCATAACCAGAAGCGTCGCATATCACCTCTGATAGAAGATTTCAGTCAGGTAATGGGATGATGGGTGCCGCGGTTAACTCGGTCTTGAGCTTTTCAAAAACTGCCAGACAAGAGAGAGTGAATTCAAAGGAACATCCTTAGTTAGAAGGTCACACAGTGGCTTGAAAATTTAGAAAAGTTTTTGATGAAATGGTGATAAAACCCAACATGGTTTAAGAAAGATTGCATCTCTCGAACAGTTTTTCGGAGGTGACAAATTAGATTAACCTTAACTTTATCAAACTTTGCACTTTTTTCAAAAATAACATGACCTAAGACAATCTAGATTTCACTATGAAGTGACATTTCTCCCAATTAAGAACTAAGTTCTTCTCTTTGCACCTTATTAATACCAGTGTCAGATGATACAAACCCATCAAAATCAGACCCAAAGACAGAGAAATCATCTATAAATACCTCTAAAAATTATTCAACCATATCTGAAAGATGCTCAATTATACACCACTGGAAAGTAGCAGGTGCATTGCATAGCCCAAAGGCATGCGATGATAGGCAAATTACCAAATGGACAGTGAAAGTCATTTTTTGTTAGTCCTCATAAGAAATCGAAATTTGGTTATATCTAGAATAAACATCGAGGAAGAAATAGTAAGCTTGACCAGCGAGACGTTCTAACATTCGATCAATGAATGAAAGAGAAAGATGATCTTTTCTAATCATGGAGTTAAGTTTCCTATAATTTATGCACACTCGCCCACCAGTTTGAACTCGAGTTGGAAGTAACTCATTGTTCTCATTAGCAACAATTGTGACTCTGAACTTTTTAGACACAACTTGCATAGGACTGACCCACTATCAGAGATAGAGTAAGATACATGCATTTAACTACTTCATGACCTCCGCTCTCACTACCTCTTTCAAAAGAAAATTTAAACACCTCTGTGATTCTCTTGAGGTTTTGGCATTCTCTTCAAGATGAATCTGGTGCATCACTACCGAGGGACTAATTTCTTTGATGTCTACTATAACCTAACCAATAGCTTCCTTATGTTCACTAAGAACATCTAGAAACTTCCTTTTTGGGTCCTTGTCTAAATGAGAAAAAGACATACTTTAATGTGTCTGACAAAGGTTTGAGCTTCAACTTGGAAGGCTCAATGATTGATGGGACAGGAACATATGTTGCATGAATAAGGGTTCTACTTTGGTTTTCCATTGATTAGTCTCCATGATAGAGACAACACCTAATAATGTATTAAATTTATCTGTGGACTCTTCAATGTCAAATTCTGTCTAAAATTGACCAAATATTTTTCTAAGGGATCATCATAACAGGATTCCTCAAACATATGACTGACAAAATATCAATCATGCTAACTTGCTCAGGGTCATCCATTACAGGTGGTTGGAAACTTCTGTGAAAAATGTTTAGCTCGACTGTCATATTTCTAAATGACAAAGTCATTACTATTCCTACATCTAATGACAGCATCAGCAATGGTAAGGAATTGTCTACCCAAAATCACAATGAAGTGACTGTTGGGATTCGTCGCCATTCAGTATCTAAGACAATAAAGTCCGCAGAGAAATAAAATTCTCGACCTTCAAAATGACATCTTCAACAATTCTCTTGGGGATCTTAACTGACCAATCCTCTAAAAGCAAGGTAAGGTTAGTGGGTATAACTCCCTCAAACCTGTTTATTTGTACACATAATAGGGTAAAAGATTTACACTCGCTCCAAGATCTAACAGATACTGATCCATTATGTTATCTCCCATCCTAATTGAAATTATTGGGCTCCAAGGATATTTATATTTTGGATCAATGGTTTATTGGATGAGACAGGATGGTTTAGCAGCGAATGTAGTTTCAATTGGAATAGAGGTTTTCCTCTTGACAGTGGTGAGGTCTTTTAGAAACTTGGCATAAAAACGGATCTGGTTAATTGCGTCCAAAAAAAGATGTTGATTTGAACATTTTTGTAGACTTCTAAATTTTTCTCACAATGATTTTTCTTCCTTTGGCCTGAAGATGTTGAGGAAATGGGCTTTGGGCACAAGAGTTTCTCTTAAGTGTCAACAACTTTATCATCTTCTTTATTGACTCCTCTAGGGTCTCTTTCTTTTTCTCCTTGTTGAGATTTTTAGAATTAAGGTAATTGTCAAATGAAACCTGGACTTGGTTGTCCACCCTCTTGCCAGAGCATAAAGTGTGAATTGCCTAAACTTCTTTGTTAGTTGAACTAGAGACAACTTCAAATTAACCTTTTGGAGCATTTGGAGGAAGTTGTCCTCTTGGATTTGGCACAATCTGACTTAAAAATTATCCGTTTTATCTCCCTCCTATAGATGCAGCTATCTGACCTAACTGAACCTCAATCTTAGCCATTACTTAAGAAGTAGTATGATTTATTTGGTCTTTATTCTGGTTAGTCTGAGCCTGGCTCTGCATAAATTGTTGAAATACGTCCTTTAAAGAAGGTTTTCTTTAATTAGGAGAACGTAGGGAGGACAGATCGTGCGAAAGCAAAATGGTTCCCCTGATGAAATTGATCATTAGAAGGTGGTCCTTGAAAAGTGGTGGCCACTGTATCCTTGTCCTTAAGAAGTTTTCAAGAAAGGTTTGGATAGCTTCGCCATTCTAAATTATATGTTTCACTGAATAGCTTATTATTTGGACTGGGCATGTGAAATGCATTGAGTTTATTTGTTTGCACAGCTTTGATGACCGATAACCCAGGACACTGTTCTACCAGGTGGTCTTGACTGTCATAGAGGACACAAAAGGGGGGACACCACAAGCTTAGACAGTTCCGGAGCCGAAGATTGTGCTTCTTTGCTTGTCTCTAAGGCTTTAAGTATTCACACTAGTACTGTCATTCTGACATCATTCTCAAATTTTGAATTGATTTTATGTATACTGCCCTTATTGGTGGTGGTCGTGGTGGTGGTAGGTTGCTTAGTATCAATATTAATAGATTTCCATTCTAACGTATTCCTTACTACCTCTTCAAAAATACCCATGCATCATTGATGGTTTTACTTGTGATACTCCATTGCAAAGGGACTCGATCATTGTCTTAGTTGGGTAGTCTAAACTTCATACAGATTTGGATCAAACGGATTTTTTTCAAATATATGGTGAGGACACTCAAGCAAAACATCCTTAAATCGCTCAAAGTATATGAAAATGTCTCCCCTTGTAACTGATGAACGTGTTAAGGGTTTGACGTACAGAAGCAGTCTTCTGCTTTGAGTAGATTTCCTATAAAAGACTTCAGCTAGATCTACCCAAGTGGTGATCGTTTTAGGCTGGAGAAAATGTAACCAAGTCTTAACTTTTTTCTTTCAGGGAGAATGGGAAAACCTAAGTTTTAGGGATTCCTCAGTCATTTGATTATATTTCATGGTTCCACAAATGTCCTCAAACTCCCTAACATGCTGGTACAGATTTTCATTGGTCAATCCTCAAAAAACTAGAAGCATTTGTATCATGCCGGATTTGATTTCAAATTTGCCATAAGGGGCAGTAAAGTGATACAGGAAGGTTGAGTGGAGCTTGTAAGATACATGTAATCCTTTAAGGTCATCTGATGGGATTGATTTGCATTGTCCATTGTATTAGAAATAGAGAAAAGATCAACAAAGGGTCAGAAACAAGGATGGATTCTGAACGACTGTTAACACGGACCCACTCTAACATGTGAAAAACACCTAGAGGGGGGGTGAATAGGTGTAAGCGCTAATCTAGAACTAAATGCAAAACTAAGTGCGCTAAATGCGGAAGCTAATGCAAATTTTGCAACACACTTAGTACAATCAACAAGTGTAGCCGAATTCCCCGTGAAGGGCTCTGGACTAACTCCTCTTGATTCCCCTTGAATGGGTTGAGGTGCTATATGAAGATTTTGTTGATTAAGTACAAGTGAGGCACACACAAACAACCAAGCATATACAAGATATAGCAATGTGAATTATGCAAGGCACAACACAAGCAAATAGATATGATATGACAATATGAATTATGCTCAACACAAGCAAATATGATATGAATGAAGTATGATGCTTTGCACAAATAAATGAGAGAGAGAGTTGAGAGATATTGGATCAAACGCAAACACACGGATATGTTTCGAGGTTCGAGCCCCTAGCTCTACATCCCCGCCTACACCACCGTGTAGGATTTCCAATCCACTATAGGAGTACCGAACTCCTCTCTTAATGCCACCGAGGCAATACAACCACAATCCACCTCTACCGAAGAGGGATAAGGCCCGTAGCCAATACAACCAACACAATCACCTCTACCGAAGAGGGATCCAAACTCAATACTACTCCGATCAACCTCTACCAAAGAGGGATACAACAAAAGTAAGGAGGGTTTACAATTTAGAGGCTTAACCTCAAACACTTCTCTTTTTCTCTCTTTTTCACAAAACAAGGATCCTAATAGATTAGGATAGTATGATAGCTCAAGTGTGGAAACAAGGTGTTTTTGGAAACAAGCAACAAAGAAAAACTACTTGGGAAATCACTTGTAAATGATAGAAAATAAAAATCAATACAATCTCCCAAAACCCTAGTTTTCTTTGATTTTCCAAAAACCCAAACAATAAAGATGAGAAGTTTAAAGCCCAAAAACTCTTTTAAAAACTTGTTTTAAACTCTGAAAAACTGGGATTTTTTCTCTTGTAAAAACCTTGGCCAAAAACCCAAAGAGATGGGGTTTTTATAGGCCCATCAGAAAACTAGCCGTTAGGCTGATGTGGCAGCCTGACAGGCTGACGGTCGACCAGCCCGGTCGACCGCCAACGGTCAGAAATGTGACCGTTGGACAACCACGGTCCGACCGGCCCGGTCGACCCAAACAAACAGAGAGCACTGCTCTCAGACCGGTCGACCGTCCGGGTCGACTGTCCCAAAGCTGCCAAACGTGCACAGATTTGTGCACGTCGGTCCACCGGCCGGGTCGACCGACTTCAGCCTAGTCGACTTGGTCAGTTGACTTAGTCGACTGGTTGAAGCCTGGAACAGAAATCTGGGCAGTTTAAAAATATTTTGAAAAATCTTTTAAGTCTTCTAAAAATCCACAATACTTGTTTTAACATTTTATATTAAACACAAACTTGTGATAAAAATTTCAAGACATATATCAATCATATCAATTCATTTTAGAGTCTTGCAAATTTTATCAAAACAACACTGTATTTTTATCAAACTTGATTTTTTCAAAACATGAATAGGATAGTCAAATAAGTTTGTCTAGCAAGTTTAAAGCATGTATGTATATCTAGAACATATCTAATATACATAGAAATAAAGTAAACTTGTTTTGATCTACTATTCATAAAAACCAAATCCAAAACATAAATCTTTTGTGTGTTGTGCACTTGAGCATATCAACTATACTAAGCTTTACAAATGGATCTAAAACACACTATCTAAACTATGGATACCTAAGTATTCTTGATGATCTTCATCTTCAAGTTGACTTGCTCCAAAACTCTATCCATGGGCTAGGCAATGTGTGATCATGAAGCTTTGGCCCTAGAATCATCATGAAAAGCTTCTAAACACCTTGTTGAAGCTAATCACCAACTAATATCTTGGTTAATGATCTGAAACTTAAAATCACAAGATAATTAGTAAACATAACTACATGAGTTAATCATCATCAAAACTAGGGTGGAAGGCCTTTGGGCCACAATCTCCCCCTTTTTGATGATGACAAAACTCATGGAGTTATATATGCATGGATTAAAGTTAAGCTTCAAAGAAGCTCCCCCTTAACTCATGCATAAACAAATAAACAATAAATATGCAATGAATGTACATAAACATGTATGCATCAACATGCATAAAACATATTCTAGAAGCTCTAAATACCAATTAAATTAATAAAATATTAACAAAACACTAGATGCTCTAGATACCAATAAAACTTAATTATGCAAAAATATAAGTATGCATATAAAAACATGTACCAATCATGCATAGAATAATTTGTGTTTTATAATATGTTTATGTGTTTTATGCATGTTAAACTTCTCAAATAATTCTCCCCCTTTTTGTCAATCATCAACAAAGGGGTAAACAATCAAAACAATAAAATGAGGGGTAAAAACTCTTTCTCCCTTTTATGTCAATCAAAACAATAAACAATGTTCTCCCCCTTTTTGTCTAAAACAAAACAAGGTCAATAAGGGGTGACTATAAACAACATGATATCAATAGATAAATATGTCAATGAAGCATCTTAATATCAATTAAAAATAAACAAAGATCAATATATGTTATATGCTATATACATTCATGAAGAGGAAGACGCTAAGTTAGCTTCCCTACACATATGCATTACATGAAGGAGGGATGTTAAGCCCTAATTCACATAACACACATTATATAATGCATAAGAGGAGATGTGAAGCTCCCCCTACACACGTGTACCACATAAAGAAGAGATGTTAAGCTCCTCAATATAAGATACACTCAACATGAATCTATATGTGGAAGAGATGTTAAGCTCTCCTTGCATATAGTCAATACAAATCAAAACTTTTGTATTTTACTTTAAACAAATTTTTAGATACCAATTTAAAACACAAAACCTCTTGATATCAAAAGATAGTATTTTTCTTTAGTCATATAAACAATTGAAATGACTATTTTTTTATCATAAAGAAAGGGAGTGGAAATACAAATACCAATTGAAATATGAAAATCGAATTTTCTTCCCCTTTATGAAATACCAACACAACTATGCATAGGCTTGAAATAAGATACCAATTGAAAACTAAATCAATTGAAATGAAGTTGAAGCTCAAGCTCTAGCATAAACAAAATTTGTACAAATTTATATCTTGAGCACAAATAAAACAAGTATATGTGTATGAAATAGAATGAGTACCAATCACTAATAGATGATACCAATTGAAAATATACATACACAATAAACATATGAGTATACACAAGGATCAAAATGATACCAATTGAAAGAGTTCAATGATACCAATTGACATAACAATAAAAATATGGTATAACTCATATAACTACCTCCCATCTCATGCACAAGTTTAAAAATAATTTTCAATATAAACATACAAGGCATGGACTCCCATCCAACCTCCCGTAGATGGTAGGGGTTTTCAAAAATGGATTTGAAAATACGTTTTGTTTGAAAAACTCTACCAAAATGAAGAATACAGTAACTAGTTAAATTGAAAAACTTTTAAACTAGTACGAAATCCTTCAAGTAAGGAATAAAACAAAATCATTCTTCATGAAACATGAAATCCACATGATAATCAACACTCTAAGCCAATTAAGCATGAATATAACTCATGAAAATAAAACATGAGCAAGCAATAAATGTGAGTGTACAAATAAAGTGTGAATATCATAATCATAAAAATATTCAATTAAGCTCAATTATTCCTTAAACATTGAAAACACGAAAATCATCAAAACTTATTTAATCTTCATGGCATATGTATGTCAAGTACAAATTAAATATACATACATATCCAAACACAACGAGTCCACAAAATATATATGCATAAAGGCACGTGGCTCAAGGATAACATGTATATCTAATAGTTTGGACATGATAGACATATACATGAAGTTAAACAATTAGACACAAAATCAAGAAAAACTAATCTTCACCAAAACAAATTCATTTCAAGGTATATGTATGAATTGTCAACACTATAAGTATACATACATATCCCTAAACACAATTTGAGTCCATATATAGATTTGCATGAAGGGCAAATGACTCAAGGGGTATACATGTATATCTTAAAGTTTGGCAATACAAACATATACATGAAGTGAAACACACATCACAAAACAAATTCAAGAATAGGAATACAAGTTTAAAATGCATGAATCATCAAACTAGACTATACTAGCACATCTAATGGGTTCAAATAAGCAATCAACTCAAACATATATAGATTTATTTGTGGCCCACTATATGCACGAATATATACCTAGTCTTAATGAAAACTAACATCTAAACATGTAATCAACACATGAAGCATCAAAACAAATAAAAAAATCATCATGATAAAACTAAAACATGATTACTATGTAAATTCACATGTATTAGACTCATGATGTACATTATAGCTTAAACAAAAATGAGAACACTAAGTATGGGGTTCATATAAACATGTGTGTCTCAAATACTATACATGTATGTCAAGGATCTAATAAACATGGTATTTACATACTAATCCATAGACATCAAAAACATGCTATAAACAATGAAATGAAAAATATGTAAACAATAAATGAGAGTAAAGGATTGCTACCAAAATCGAAGAAGCAACTCTCCTTGTCTCCAAAACATGGTGGTCCTCTCCACCAAATCTCCCTTGAAAGTGATGCATCCAATAGATTTCCATGAAGCTCGGAACGCATCCACTCCAAGGTGTCATCACTCTCACGTCATGTGAGAGCCCACACCTACATCAAAAACTTTAGGGGTGGTCTTTGGTACCCATACTCTTTTGGGTCCATGGGGGTTAGTACCTTCTCTAACCCAAACAAATTTCTTTGCTAAATTAGAAGTATGTATTCTATCAAAACAAAATTTAGCAAGGTGGCCCTTACGTCCACATTGTGTACAAGTGTACACATGAGCATACAAGTGTGATGGTGTCCGTGAGGAGCATGTGTATGCCGTGTATGGTGTGCATGAAGAGATGAAACTTGTTTCTTTCGAACCAAGGATTCCAAGCGTGTATGGTTCATGGCACATTGGCTCATAGTGGAGCCCAAACAATCAACCTTCTTCTTAAGCAAACAAATATCATTATTAATCTTAGAAGAAGAAGTGTGGCATGCAATAGGTGTGTGTGATACTACCCTAGCATGGCAAACATGTGCTTCAATCTTATTTTGTAAAACAACATTTTTCTTTAAATACACATCTAAATCATTTGAAATGGAAATAATTTTATTTTTCAAAGTAACATTCTCCTTTAAAAAACAAATCAATTTTTGAAGACAAATTTTCATTTTTCTTCAAAATTGCATGGCAACCATTTTTAGATTTTAAAAATTCATTTTCTTTAAGTGCAAATTCCAATTGAGATCTCAATGAATCCCTTTCATTATAGACCTCAACCTTCTCTTGCAAAACATTGTTAAGTCTAGAATGCAAACTCTTATTTTCTTGTTCAATTCCTAGACTTTTCTTTTTCAATAAATTATATTTTTCAATTAATTTTTCACATACAATAGATAGTTCTTCATTCAAGGCATGGGGATCAACATAATCATTTGAAGAACTAGCACAATCATCATTATCTAAGTGGGGTTCTGAAAGTACCTCAGGGGGTCATTCCCTTGGACCATGAAGCATTGTGAATCGGATTCTCCACTAGATTCCTCCGGTTGATTTGGCAATAGAAGCTCGGAGGTGGTGGTCGTTGTCAACAAATTCCACACTGCAAAGGCGGAATCAATGTTAGAAACACGTAAAAGATAATCTTTAGATAATGTGCTTCTAATGGCCTCAAGGGCTTGTGCATTGGCCCCTATATGATTGCGATCTCCAAGATAGCATTTCTTGGTGGCCGCAAGAAAGACATGCAAACCTAGGGTCTTTAGGTACATGGACATCCTATACTTCCAAACAACAATGTTGGAAGGATCAAAGCTAGGTGGGGTCATGAAGTCCATGGCAAACTATATGAGTGTGCAAACAAGCAAATGCAAACAATAGATTAGCAAGCAAATGGATCTCACTCCTAGGATGTTAAGCCTAATATCAGGAGCACTAGCTCTGATACCAATTGAAAAAACACCTAGAGGGGGGGTGAATAGGTGTAAGTGCTAATCTAGAACTAAATGCAAAACTAAGTGCGCTAAATGCGGAAGCTAATGCAAATTTTGCAACACACTTAGTACAATCAACAAGTGTAGCCGAATTCCCCGTGAAGGGCTCTGGACTAACTCCTATTGATTCCCCTTGAATGGGTTGAGGTGCTATATGAAGATTTTGTTGATTAAGTACAAGTGAGGCACACACAAACAACCAAGCATATACAAGATATAGCAATGTGAATTATGCAAGGCACAACACAAGCAAATAGATATGATATGACAATATGAATTATGCTCAACACAAGCAAATATGATATGAATGAAGTATGATGCTTTGCACAAATAAATGAGAGAGAGAGTTGAGAGATATTGGATCAAACGCAAACACACGGATATGTTTCGAGGTTCGAGCCCCTAGCTCTACATCCCCGCCTACACCACCGTGTAGGATTTCCAATCCACTATAGGAGTACCGAACTCCTCTCTTAATGCCACCGGCAGGCAACCACAATCCACCTCTACCGAAGAGGGATAAGGCCCGTAGCCAATACAACCAACACAATCACCTCTACCGAAGAGGGATCCAAACTCAATACTACTCCGATCAACCTCTACCAAAGAGGGATACAACAAAAGTAAGGAGGGTTTACAATTTAGAGGCTTAACCTCAAACACTTCTCTCTTTTCCACAAAACAAGGATCCTAATAGATTAGGATAGTATGATAGCTCAAGTGTGAAAAAAGGCGTTTTTCGAAACAAGCAACAAAGAAAAACTACTTGGGAAATCACTTGTAAATGATAGAAAATGAAAATCAATACAATCTCCCAAAACCCTAGTTTTCTTTAATTTTCAAAAACCCAAAACAATAAAGATGAGAAGTTTAAAGCCCAAAACTCTTTTAAAAACTTGTTTTAAATTCTGGAAACTGAGATTTTTTCTCTTGTAAAAACCTTGGCCAAAAACCCAAAGAGATGGGGTTTTTATAGGCCCATCAGAAAACTAGCCGTTAGGCTGATGTGGCAGCCTGACAGGCTGATGGTCACCGCCCCGGTCGACCGCCAACGGTCAGAAATGTGTCCGTTGGGCAACCACGGTCGACCGCCCGGTCGACCCAAACAAACAGAGAGCACTGCTCTCAGACCGGTCGACCGTCCGGGTCGACCGTCCCAAAGCTGCCAAACGTGCACAGATTTGTGCACGTCGGTCGACCGGCCGGGTCGACCGACTTCAGCCTAGTCAACTTGGTCAGTTGACTTAGTCGACTGGTTGAAGCCTAGAACAGAAATCTGGACCAGTTTTAAAATATTTTGAAAAATCTTTTAAGTCTTCTAAAAATCCACAATACTTGTTTTAACATTTTATATTAAAACACAAACTTGTGATAAAAATTTCAAGACATATATCAATCATATCAATTCATTTTAGAGTCTTGCAAATTTTATCAAAACCAACACTTGTATTTTTATCAAACTTGATTTTTCCAAAACATGAATAGGATAGTCAAAATAAGTTTGTCTAGCAAGTTTAAAGCATGTATGTATATCTAGAACATATCTAATATACATAGAAATAAAATAAACTTGTTTTGATCTACTATTCATAAAAACCAAATCCAAAACATAAATCTTTTGTGTGTTGTGCACTTGAGCATATCAACATACTAAGCTTTACAAATGGATCTAAAACACACTATCTAAACTATGGATACCTAAGTATTCTTGATGATCTTCATCTTCAAGTTGACTTGCTCCAAAACTCCATCCATGAGCTAGGCAATGTGTGATCATGAAGCTTTGGCCCTGAATCATCATGAAAAGCTTCTAAACACCTTATTGAAGCTAATCACCAACTAATATCTTGGTTAATGATCTGAAACTTAAAATCACAAGATAATTAGTAAACATAACTACATGAGTTAATCATCATCAAAACTAGGGTGGAAGGCCTTTGGGCCAACAACATGACCAGGGTACTATCTTGAAGAAAAGATTTCGAAATAACCTTAAGTTTTAGAAAAGATTACACACACAGATGACTCAACCAATCAATTCCAATCAAATTGTTTCTTTATCTTGAGCTTAATTTTAAGGTAATCAATTTTTAACTACTAAATTAAGAGAATAAATTCACCCTAGTTAGACAACTCTTAACTGGGTTGGACGGATTGTGAGCTGAACGGTTTGAACCGTCAATAAGTGATTCAGTTCTACCTCTAGGCCATGCACTGCCACAATGGCTAACTCACCCTTTCTAAAATAAAAAAGTTAATATTTGAAAGCTTGAAAGTAATTACCGGAATGTTCCTACAATAGATCCAATTAATGAGCTCGAAATCCTAATGGTAAGTTCTGTTGGCCCAGAGGCCTTTCACCTTAGTTTTAATAATGACTAACTTATGAGAGTTTACTTATAATCTAGTATTCACACAGTTTCAGTTATTGACCAAGATATTAGTAGGTGTTTAGCTTCAATAAAAGAGTTTTGGGAGCTAACTCATGTAGATTCAAGAGCTCGCGCATCAAGATCGCATCTAGCACTCATATGGAGTCAAGCTCGTTGGATCGCGTCGGGATCGGGTCATCTTGAAGATGAGGATTGACAAGAAGACTTCGGTTTGTATTTAGTTCAGTTTGTTAAAGGGTAGAATATATTTTTAAAGCTCAAAATATACATTCACAAAAAATGCACATTTTTCAAAAGTATAGTTTTTGGATTTTAAACAGTTTTAGTTCTGCTGATCTGCTCGACATCCTTTTAGATTTCTTATCATAACTTTTTATTCTTATATTTAATTAGCATGATTTAAATTGTATTTCAAAGATAACTTTCAGGGATACATTTATTATTCAATAATTATTTTCTGATTCAAATGTTAAAGATGTCAAATATTGGGTTGAAGTCTGTTTATTGTTCAAAAATAGTTTACAGTTTTTGATTTGACACCTTTCTGAATTTTATTGATAACTTTCTAATATGAAATGTTATTGAGTTGATTTAAGTTGCAATAGAAATAAGACTTACAAAATTACAAATTATTCCTATATACTTATTTCTGAATTCTAACGTTTTCAGCCTGTAAATTGTGCTCAAAGTTAACCAATAGTCTACCTGATTGGCAGTAACGGCTAATTTTTTGGAGGCTGATTTTAACATGTTTTTAAAACGTGTTTTGTTGAATTTTTAGAGTCAATTATTCTTTTTAAACCTGATAAAACTATACTATGTTTACTCTTCCTAAAATCTATATAAAGGGGTCATTAGGGTTGAATTCGCACAACAACAACAATTCTATTTGAAAAATTAAGTTTTGAGTTTCAAGAGAAAGAGCTTTCAAGTTTCAGTTTTGTGTTTTTATTTCAAAAATCTTCTTTAAGTTTTTGGTTCTCAAAAATCTCTCCTCTAATTTTACTCTCACTTGAAATCTTGAGCTTCGAATTTATATTTTATTCTATAGGCTTTTGTAAGAGAGTTTTTCAAGAGAGAGTTTGTGGTCTTTTGATCACCCAGAGATTATTCCATTGTCGTTACGCTACCTCTGGACTAGAGGAGTGTATTGGGGAGTTGTGTACTCCGAGTGGTTGTAATTCCTTGGTGTATGGTCCCTTGGTGGAAGATCCTATAGTGGATTGGAAAATCCTTCACGGTGGTGAAGGTGGGACGCAGAGCAGTGGCTCGAACCTCGAAATAAATCTTTTATTTGTGATTGCTTTCTTTTCTCTACTTATTTGCTTTTTATTCATTCATTATTGTCGATCTACACTCATTATAATAAGATAGCAATTAAGCACCTCAACTCCTATTTAGAGGAATTACGAGGAGAAGTTCAGAGCCCTTCACGGGGAATTCGACTTCAAGTCTTATTTTGAGTGATCGGTTGCATCATCTCATTTTATATTGCATTGATTTTTTAATTGATTAGCAATACACCTATTTACCCCCCTCTAGGTGTAATTTCAATTAGTATCAGAGCCATGCTCCTGATATTAAATTTAACCACCTAGAAGTGAGATCTTGGCTTGCTAATCTAGATTTATATTTGCACACATATTTACTTATACACACTCATGGATGTCATAATCCCTCTCATGTATGATGTTTCTAACATCGATATATGAAAAATTAGAATGAGTTTTTATTTAAAAGCCCTAGGTTTGCATGTCTATCTTGTCACTACCAGAAAAACCTATTTTGGTAATGCCAAGTACATTGAGGTTAATGCACAAGCCCTAGATGCACTAAAGCATTCACTTAGCAAAGAATATTCTATGGTTTCTTATTGTGATTCCGCTTTTACAGTATGGAGCAATTGACCTCTCCTAAGCTTCAAACGACAAAATATGTTGAGAAAGAATCTAGTGGAGATGAGTCCGAACAAGCTTGCTACATGGTCTAAGGGAATGACTCCCTTGAGGTAAACTCGAACACTCAACTAGATGATAGTGGTAATTCTTCTTGTGATGATAATATGAATGCAGATGCTTTAAATGAAAAACT
The DNA here is from genome assembly GCA_038442645.1 of Agave tequilana. Classification (NCBI taxonomy): domain Eukaryota; kingdom Viridiplantae; phylum Streptophyta; class Magnoliopsida; order Asparagales; family Asparagaceae; genus Agave; species Agave tequilana. The sequence continues at coordinate 5,803 of JAVJIF010014436.1, read as the reverse complement.
ATCTATAGTTTTATGCAAACTTACTTTCAAAGTATAAAGTTTTGAAAAGAAGAGTTACAAATTAAATGAAGAAAATATGGATTTGTGTTCAAAACTTAACTTGATTTTGTAAGAGAGGGATGAGATTTCAAGTGAAAGGGACTCCTCGAAATCCCAATTTAACTTTGGCCTAAATGAAATAAAATTTTAAAGAATAAAAATGATTGTGATGATATTTTGAAGAAAAATGAGATTTTATCTTCAAACTCGATATTGTTTTAAAAGAGACAATTCTTTGAAAAATAAATTGCTTTAATTTAAAAGAATTAGATTTGGTTTCAAATGAAAATAAATCTTTAAAAAATAATTTAGATTCACATGTTTGCCATGCTACTATACCTTCACTATCTAGTGTATTTATTACATGCTCCATTTCTTCTAATGTTGAAAATGATATAATTATGTTAAAGAAGAGTGTTGATTGTTTGGGCTCTACTTTGAGCCAATGTGCTATGAATCACAAGAAATTAGAATCCATGTTTTGAAAGAAACATGCACCACATGTTTCATGCATACCAGTCACAGTATACACATGCTTCTCATATTCACACACATGACACAATGTATGCTCATGTGTACACTTGTACACATTGTGGACATAAGGGCCATCTTACAAAGTTTTGTTATGATAGGATACATAATTCAAATTTTGCAAATAAATTTATTTCAGTTAAGAAAGGTGCTAACTGTAATGCCCCGATCCGGCGGTACGGGGACGCTACTGCGACGTATATACGCAGGTCAGAGATACCCTCACGTATATACGCTAAGCATCAGTACAAACAAGAAATAGAGTACGAAAGCACGTGACAATATACATTCCAACATAAGGATTACAAAGTTATCACAGAGCGTGATACATTGGTACATGTACATTATATCACAGCCAGGTACAAAGTGAATTACAATTTGTACAGCAAAAGGTGCTCACGGGCTGAGAAGAAGATCCCCGAGCTAGCAGGAAGGTTCAGGAATAGAAGGAGCTAGGACAAGTCAGCCTCTCTGAGAGATAAGCTTGATCTTCAGTAGAGGGCTCCGCTTCAATCCAAGCTTCAGAACCTGAACATGCAAGTCCAGGGAGTCAGAAACTCCCTAACAAATAGACAGGTGAATGCCAATGTCGTGTAGAGATAGGTATATGTGTGTTGATATGATCAAAACAATATTAAGCATCAAGAACTGTGTCGAGAGTACATCTACAGTAAGCAAGAAATGGAGGCATAAAATGAAAGTGATGAGGGCTGAATAAATCTATTGCTGCCATCTTCAATATTTATACTTATTACTCGTTCTACCCATATGTCTAGGTATGTGTAATAGCGTCCTAGCACACATACATCCACATATGAGTAAATCGAGGCTGTTATTGAAAACCAACGGGGGTATCAACGAACAATGTTTACAGTGGGTCCCATTGCATACCCGGGACCACGGCCCAGGATTGTTCCGTTGCTGGAGGACGGAACCTACCGTAAGGCGTACAGTAGGCTTATAGGATGCCCTTATCAAATGGTACCAGGAAGGAGGGAGCCAGCGCTCCCCTCGGTTGCCTGGAGGCCCTCAGGTCACTCAAACCGAAAATGTAGTTGCACAACATACCTAAAACCACTGTAAACACGAACATATATTGATAGCCACAAGTTTCCCCCGACCCGATTCAAGTGGTTTCTTTTTATGATTTATTATGTAATTATTAATTTACGGGAAAGCAGTGCATGACAAGATCAGGAGTTTAAGAGTACATTAGTAGTATAATTTCAAGTCACAGGATTCCCGTAAATATGATAATCACAAGCCAAGAATCAATATACCATAACGGGGCGAGTATCAAGTAATAGCATAACAGGTGCCATGGGACATATGCCTGAGATATGATTTAGCCAAGCGACAAGTGATAGCATGATACATGCAAGTGTGCCAAGAAAATAATATAATATTGGTCAACATGACGAAGCAGGAAAATCCGAAGGAAAGCGAGATCACTCGCCTAAAACTTCAAGAAAACACCGAGAAATCCCAAGCTCCGGAGTCCAAGTAACCACGCGTTCAATAACTAATCATTATATATAAAAAGAGAGGAGGAGAAGGATGAATCAGAAAAGTGAAAATAAGACGCAGGGATCGCAGATGCGGGGATTGCGCCGCGTTGACGCCACAAACGCGGGTCTGAGACCCGCGTCTTATAACATGGAAGAACGCAGACGCGAGTACGTGCTCCGCGTCGCGTTAAAACATGAACGCGTAGATTGCATTAAAGATCTCCGCGTTATAAAACAGGAGAGAAAGAGAGAGAGAGAGAGAGAAATGAGGAGACGCAGAGAGAGAGATGCAGGAATGAGGGAAAATCAAAGAAGAGAAGGAAGAAAATAAAAAGGATGAAAGGAAAGAAGGAAGAAAGAATTAAAAGAAAGAAGGAGTGAAAGAAAAGACATGGAAGAAAAGAAAAGAAGGAAAGGGGGGGGTTGGTCGGCTGGACCTCGCCGGCGGCGGTCGGAGTTGGCCGGAGTTGGCCGGAAATGGATGGCCGAGGCCCCAAAAAGAAGGAGGTTGATGGTGCAAGTGTAGTACAAAAGGAAGTTTTGGAATTTTGTAAATAGTGTTTCGGAGGACGAACTATAGTTCGTTGGAAGAGAATGACTAGGAGAAGAAGATGGTATGGTTGGTGGTGGTTAAGGTGGCGTAGGTGGTGGTGGAAATGGTGGTGAAGTTAGTGGAGAAGATGGGTTGTTGTGGTTAGAAATGGAGGAAGAAGATGGTGATAAAGATGGTGTTGTGGTTGTTGTTGTTATTGGAATGGTGGAGTAGATGGAGGGGAGAATGGTGGAGGAAATGGAGGTGGAGAAAGGTGGAGAGGGTGGTTGGTTATGGCCGGCCAAAGGAGGCTTGCTGCTGTTTTTTTGGGTGGCTTTCGTTGCTGTTGAAGGAGGAAGGAAGATGGAAGAAAATAATGAAAGAGAGAGGAGTGGGGTGTATATATATATATATAGGAGTTGACATATCTAAAGTTTGCCATTCCACTTATGAACATGCGTTTCATAAAAGTTGCGTCCTTCACAAAAGGCTGCATCCATTCAAGAAATCTGCGTCTAGTAGTAACAGACGCAGTGAAAAACTTGCGTCCAGGGAAAATGAAAGTTGCGTTTACAGAAAAGACAAAAAGGCATGGTGATTTGATCTGGTTGATTTCTTTTGGAGGACGTAACATTAAATGCGGAATGGAAAGAGTCTCCGTATTAAATGTTGAACCCAAATTTGGTGAATCTCGCGTCAGGCAAAAGAGTAAAATATCCGGATAGAATTCTGGTATCTGGAAAAACACCGGAAACTCAGAAAAGCCTGAAAATGAAGTACCTTGAAAAGCTTCCCAAAAATTCTCAAAAATAGTAAATATTATTTAAAGATTTTTGGTGAAATAGTTTTCAGAAATTCATCTCATTTTCAAGATAAAAATCCTGAAGTCAACCGTTGATACCGGTCTACACTGGGTCGGCCGGATTTTGATAAAATCTGAAAAATTCCAGAAAATGCCTGAAAGAAGAAAATATAATTTTAAGAAAAAATATGAAAGCAGAATCCAAAAATTTGATTTCAATTATAAACTAAAATTCTTGAAATCAACTAGTGATACTGGCCGACACCAAATCCAGGGAAATTTTGATAAATTTTAAAAATTCTCAAAAATTCATTTAGATAGAAAACATTATTTTAAGAAATAATGTGAAAGCCGTTTTTAGATTTTCACTCCATTTGTGAATTAAAAATCTGGAAGTCGGTCAGCGACACTGGTCGACACCGGTTTTGAAGATTTACAATTTAATTCTGAAAAATTCCAGAAATCGTGAAAAATCTAGAATATTAAAAATAATATTTGAAACTGAAATCGGTCAAATCCGAATACCAAAAAGGTCAAATCATGCAGTACTGCTATATGAAAGAATTTAAATAGCAGAAAATAAATAAATAAATAAATAAAAATAATAAAAACGATCCAAAAATCAGGACACATAGCTGGGTACGTATACTGAGGATGGGGTGTTACAATCCATCCACCTTATCAAATTTCGTCCTCAAAATTTCGATAATGGGGATGTAAGGCAGAAAAGAATAGGGGTAAGGAATTTTACCAACTAAGATGGAAAGAGTTGGGGGTAACATTCACGAATAATATCCTCTCGTTCCCACGTGGCTTCTCCTGGGGCATGCCTATTCCAAGAAACCAGTACCAATGGTATTGCCCGATTTTTCAATGTTTTGACACTTCTATCCAGAATGGCCATCGGCTGCTCCTTGTAGGATAAATCTAGTTGTAGTTATAATTCTGAGTGATCTAGAATGTGACTTTCATCCTTGACATACTTCCTCAACTGTGATATATGGATACATTATGTACTCCTTCCAAAGATGGTGGCAATGCAATCGGTAAGCCACATCTCCCGCGGGATCCAAAATTTCAAATGGGCTGATGAATCTCGGACTAAGTTTTCCGTGAGTACCGAATCGGATTACCCCTTTGGTTGGTGATATTCTTAAAAATACATGATCACCTGTTCTGAATTCCACGGTCTTCTATTAGTGTCTGCCCAACTCTTCTGTCGGCTCTGTGCTGCCCGAGATGATCTCTGATAATCGGACTTTGTCTGTTGTCTGAACTAGAATATCTGGTCCCATAAGTCTTCTTTCGCCGACTTCATCCCAACATATTGGTGACCTGCATTTTCTTCCATATAATACTTCAAATGGAGCCATCTTGATACTGGCCTGATAGCTGTTATTATAAGAGAATTCTACTAAATGAATATAGTCTTCCCATGACCCTTTAAATTCTATCATGCAGGCTCGTAACATGTCTTTAAGGATTTGGATAGTTCGTTCAGATTGTCCATCTGTCTGGGGATGATATGAGGTACTGAATTTTAGACGAGTTCCTAAATTTTCTTGGAGACTTTCCCAGAAATGTGATCGGAATCTCGTGTCTCTATCTGACACGATACTAACGGGAATTCCATGCAGACGAACGATTTCTTTCATATATTTATCTGCAAGAACTTCTGTTGACTGACCTACTCTAAAAGGTAGGAAGTGAGCTGCTTTCGTGAGGCGATCAACGATTACCCATACTGCATTGTTACCCTTAGGACTGCGGGGTACAGCTGTAACAAAATCCATGGTGATATGTTCCCACTTCCATTCGGTATCGGTAATGGTTGTAGAAGTCCAGCTGTTTTCTGATGTTCTACCTTTATTTGCTGACAAACCAAGCATTTTTGCCACATACTGGGCTATCTCCTTCTTCATGGCGTTCCACAAAACTTCTGCTTCAAGTCTTGATACATTTTATTTCCTCCTGGGTGTATGGAATAAGCCGAACTGTGTGCCTCTACCAAAACTTTCTGCCGGACCTTCCCTTGCGGTACCAGATTCTGTTACCAAAATAAAGTGCATCATCCGAATGAATACAGATATCTGCCCTCATCTAGCTTCTACTTGGGGCCCTGAATTTCTGTAGTCGGGGTCTCCCTTTTGGGCTTCCTTAATTTCACTTATCAGGGTCGGTTGAATCTGGAAGGTCATTAGTTGACCTGACTCATCAGCTCCTCGTATTAGCATCAAGTCCAACTTTATGATTTCCCGAAGCAATTCCTTCTGTTGAATAAGTTGTAATAATACTTTATTTTCTGGTCTCCTGCTTAATGCATCTGGGGCTGTATTGTCCTCACCAGGATGGTACTGTAAGTCTATGTCATAGTCGGCCATCAATTCAAGC